>KI911120.1:778496-824084 GCA_000482085.2 Cladonia metacorallifera KoLRI002260 | reverse complement strand
GTATGTGCCGCCGCATTTGAGGAAGGGGGCGGCGGGGGCGGGGGAGAGGATGGGGGGGAAGTATGAGAGGGATGATTTGGCGACGTTGAGGGTTACGAATGTGGGTTTTGTTATTTATTATCATTTGCGCGGATGGGTTGTATGGGATGGTTCTTTGCTGACAGATTGTGTGTGCATAGGTGTCTGAGTTCGCGGAGGAGAATGATTTGAGGGAGATCTTTGAGCGGTTTGGGAGGGTTACGAGGGTTTTTCTGGCTAAGGATAGGGAGACGGGGAGGGCGAAAGGGTTTGCGTTTATTAGCTTCCAGGAGAGGGCGGATGCTGCGAAGGCGTGTGAGAAGATTGATGGATGTAAGTGCTTTCCAAAAGATTCTTTCTTGGTTACTGTTCATATTGCTAATATTTGTAGATGGCTATGGTCACTTGATTCTGCGTGTCGAATTTGCAAAGCGCGCTACCTAGATAGATGTAAAGAAATGCATGTCTTCACTCCATAGAATCAATGTCTTGCATCCCAATTGTACCAAATTCCATCCTCCAAAATTGCTTGTCCTGATCTTTCCGCATTGCACGTAACGTGCTTCATGCACCTTAACTAATTCATGTATCCGCTTGCACAGCTACCCAATTGTAAGTCTGCGAATTTTAAAAAGATGTAGCCCTTATTCGCAAGCATGCAGCCTGCCCGTTCCAACTCGAAGTAGATCAACCTTTGCATCACAGTAATCTCATACTGTCGCGGCCTCTGCCCGGTCGCATGCGAAAAAGCCTTTCACTAACAAAGAACCTGCAAGCTGTTCAGTATGTGATCATCCCAGAGAATCAGGTAGGATTCATTTCAGCTTAGCCATGAACCGTGGATTCGAGCCAGCATCCTAGCGAACAAAGCATTGCCATGAGCACCATGCAGGCTAGCCCTTTCTATTCGAAGTAGATTTACCATCACGTCGAGGGTAATTAACCCAGTCGAGTCAACATTCCCACGCATGCGACAAGCGGTTCGGTCTGAGATCAAGTCAAACCATCAGAAAGGATTCATTTCATCTTACCTCAGAACCCTGGAGTTTGGCCCGCATCCTGACGAACAGCGTAATAGCAGCAATCCTGTCAGAAGTAGGAAGGGAATGTAGGCAGGTCACAAGTCCTTCCTCTCGGACCAGTAGGTCTTCTTCAAGCCGGAAAGTGCTGCTGTCAGCTTAGCCATGAGCAACGATGCAGCCTATCCATTTCAAACAAGTAGATCAACCATCGCATCACAAGAATCTCATATTGTCGCATCGTCCGTCCGAATGCATGCGAAATGGTCTTTTTCCTTCAAAAAGAGCAAGCGGCTCGGTAAGGCTGCCGGTCAGACAATGAGGAACGATTCATTTCATTTTAGCGAAGAACTCTGGGTTCGCGCTAGCCTCCTGACAAACAGAGTATTAGCAACAATCCTGTCTGAAGTAGGAATGGAATGCACGGGTCGCAAGCCGTTTCTCTTGGGCCAATAGGTCGTATTCAAGCCATTTTCATCGGTAGCGAGTGGGCTTCCAAGCCCGGGTTTGAAGTGAAGAGCCGGAAAATAAACCATGCATTCAGAGATGCACGGCTTTAGCGCGTTTTCTTCCTATTGGTATTGGGTCTCGACTAGCCTGTCCGACGTGCTTGTGAGTGCTGCAGAGGACCCACTGGAACCACGAATGCGCTTTCGAGCTAATTCCTGTAAGGAAGGGGATCGACTCAGTGTCAGGAGGTTGTGAGGACGGGGAGCCGAAGATGCGCGGTGCATGGCTATCGAAGAGCCAGAGATCTGATCTGGAATTAGAGCATGATGATTAGTGTCTCTAAGTCAATATGGAGGAGAAGATGGTGATGATGGTGACGTTCGCTGGCATCGGGAAGCTCTAGACCTTGCAGCAGTATTAATACCATGTTCTAGCAATGCATATGGCGGCATGAGTTGGAACATCGATGAGACGGTGCGAGGCTAGGTCTAGGAGAAGTCGGGGGTACAAGGTACGCCATGAAGGGTGGAGACTGAGAAAGGGTGGGGCCTCCGTCTGAACGACCATTTCGAGGCTCTGCTTCAAGGCGGCCTCATTTTACGCCGACCCACTCCAAAAGAACAGGGCTTAGGGGGTAGGTGGCGCGATTTCAAGCCTGGGGGCGATGTAGGACTTGGGTTTGGAGGGTACCCAGACGGAAGAGGGGGAGGGGTCAGGGGGAAGCCCAGCTGACTATTTGCGTTATCCGCCTCCGGCGCCCTGAGAAGGTTTCAGGAGTACTTCCATGTAATATATCGTGAGAGTGCTATTGGCCAATGCGAGGGAAAGGAGCGGTTGCTGAAGGATCTTCTATACTTAATACATAGAAGCTGCATGAACACGTCGTATTCAGTTCTCTGCAGAGTGGCGCAATGAAACGCAGCTCGCATCCGGTCAGGGAGCAGCCATGGAACATCGCTACCAGGATGGAGTTGCAGGCCGCATGCTGTGAGGCAGATTGCACCCCTCAATGAATGAGAGCAGCTATCTTTCAGAGTGAGGTCATCAGTATGGCATCAGTATGGCGGTGACAGCACACGTTGGCAGTCATCACCCCCTCATCTACGCCCAAGTAGTGCGAGGACTGAGTGCAACGTCTGCTCGCTCGAGTATGAGACCAATTTCGCCCCGCTAGTAACAAGGACCATGGTCTAGGACTTCTATCGACGAAACTTCGCCACAACGATAAGGATCATCGTTCTGCATCATGTGTTATGTGGGGCGTTGCGGAGTGTTGTACCCAGAGAGAGGATGTACCAGTCTTTTCGTGCATTTTCAAGCACAAGACATATGATATACGGCCAGCACGGCCAGCACGTGGATGACGAAGCGTGGACTACATAGTAAATCGTACCCAATACGCACTACCACGTAGTTTTGGTAGGAGGCGAAGCCGTGCAATAGGCGCCTGTGATTAGGGATGAAGGACCCGGAATAGGGTTCGTTTGAAAGGTGTTCGGAAGATAGATGAATACCTGGTCCTGTCCGGGTCGAAGGGTGACCCTGAGAGCTCGACGATTGGTTGCACGCGAACCGCGATTCCGTCAGAGCTATTATTGGCTGTTGCCGCCTTTTCACCGCTGGAAGAAGTGAAGAGATGGTGTTCACGCACGGTAGGACGTCCAAAAACAGCAGGGATCATCTATGCATAAAGCTGCTATTAGGACCGATCTAACCCAATCGGGGTGATCAGAATTGCGCTAGTGGCAAGGCTTCACAATCCATCCGAAAAGAATAGCATTCACTCCTCCCTAGGTCGAAACGCTTTGGAACATTGCCATAGCATGTTTCACCAGAACAAGCCAACTTTACCCTGCGCAAGTCCATCAGCCAAAAATTGATATGCGAGGAATGGCCGTGATAAACAAGGGAATAGTAAACAATCATGCGCCCCCCAATCATTTTCGCCGATAGCGACGGAAGAGCTTGAAGCAGCAAAGCAGCCAATCCGTGTTCCACAGACACGGACCTTAACTGTGCCCAAAATCTCGGCGCGACATCGGCCAGCAAATGCTGCAAATCTCTTGGACGGTTCCACACTCACCGTCTATCCACAATCAGCGCTCAAGCCTCAACTATTACCTGTACCCCAGACCAAATACAGCAGAGCATATGCAGGGCTCCGTCGGAAAGGGCGAAAGTCTCAAGTGATCACTTCTATGAGCCTTGCTAATCGTTCTCATAGCCCCCGTGATAGCACCTCCGCGCTCTGGTAGGTCAGACCCTAGGAATAGCCGAAACTTGTGCTGTCTGATAAACTATTCTCGTCCTCCCCAAGCTTAATCGGGCGCCCTCCAATGGAATGGTTATAACATATCGCAGCAGAATCGCATGAGCTCATAGCTGAGGAACTGCAGACTAGTTCATTAGCATCATTTAGCGCCCCTCCTCAATACGATAAATAGCAGTCCCACCTCCCGCGTCCTATCCTTCTTCTTCTTCATATTTCTTCACTCACAGTCAGCACCTGCAGGTATCCACCACACTTTTCATACAGTCAATCAAGCTTCCAAAGCTTCATTAGTCCCAAAGAGTCTTAACTTGAATCAATAGACTGGCTGCCTATTGCCTACCTCAACGCCGGTTTCGCTCCTATACTAGCGACATACCATGCCTACATCGGGCACTTGATCTCCATATTCACTAACAAACCCTCAATTCATCTCCACTACCTTGACAACCTTCTTACCTAGGATCGGCTACCTTACCAGCTCGACCAGTCCCCGTCCTCACAACGCGCATACCTTCGGTAGCATCCCGTCCCTACCTTGCATTGTCAAGGCTGGCTAAGGAGCTGCCCTGCCTATTGACTTAGGCATTAATACTTGACATTAGATTCACGGTAGGTCCCTTCTCACTGACTGTCGACTGTCTGAACCTGAAGTAGTAATTCGAGTTAGATCAACGATTGTCAATCGAATCCGCATTACTACTTACAACATCGTTCCTGTTCTCCAAAACATCTTGACAAGTGATCCTCACTGCTAGCAAGAGCAATCAGTCCCTCTTACAGAACGATACCATTTGGCTACTGGTCCGACACAATCAGCATTCCGACTCATTCACTTGATTCGCGATACGATATAAACATATACACAGTCGAAGACATCCACAGTCAATATGAACCACTATAATGGTAAGCCTCACTGATTGTGCATTGCGCTTTCATTTTCATCCTTTCATTGAAAGGATCTCGCATAAACGCGAGAAAGACTCCGATTTCACAGCACTATCGCATCGGAAAGGCCCAACTTCATCGTCGACAACATTAATCTTCTTATGAGTTCATCAAGCAAGCACCGCGCATGTCCAGACCTAGTCTGAAGGGTTGTCGCATGCAGAAACACCGCGGTTTTTAGATTCTCTAAGTATCGACTGACAGTGTCTCTAGGCATTCCCATTAAGCAGGAGCCCGATTCAGAGGGGTCGAGCTCCTACGAGGAACCCCCGCCTCCCTATCGAGACTTTACCCTTTTCGGTGCTCAGTCTGTGGACGAGTTCATGGCAAATTTTAACAACGACTATTCAGGGTTATTGGCTCCAGTACCTGGAGGCCATGAAGCACCGCGCCAGCCGCAGGTCCCACGGTAAGTGATGGCTAGCGTACAGCTATTCTCTGGATCATACCACTGCATTGAGTAGTGACCCGTTTCTCTGTTCTCGAAGGATTTTGAATGTGCCCGCGCTCCACTGTCTCCCTGACATGTGCTACGTCTTAAACGCAGGCTGACTTGCGACGCTAGTCTCGACTTTTCGAGCCAGGAAGCGCTGAAGCCGGAGGAACCTTTTAGCCAATACCAACTGGCCCAAGTGCCCCTACACCGTGCAGATGGGTCGGTACAATGGGTGCAAGGTCCCGCGTTGTAAGTATCGGTCTGTGTCTACAGAGCCTCGCTTTCATCATGCCCATGTTCGCATTCCAAGAGCACCAACCTTCCGATGTCGCACTTCGTGTGGAGGATGGGGACGAACATTGGGACTAACGTTTACCCAGGCCGATGGCTTCCCAGAATCAAAACGGCTTTTACAGCCAGCCGATACAATATAATAACTACCAGGCATACGTTGACAACGGCTACCCCGGACCGTCTGGTCAGCCTAGCCTCCCCGCATACCAGACTGCCCAAGCGATGGACTCCCTACCACAGGCATTTTTTGACCAACTTACGCTATCACGTAGCGGAGACATTGGCGCACTTGGGCAGGGGCCGACCCTGAGTAGTGTGTATACAGAGAGCCAGTATGGTACGGGGTCGGACTCTGACGGCATGTTCGCGGTCTACAATGGAAACATGCATCATGATGATGGTGATGTGGTCATGGCTGGCCAGCAACTGAAACAGGAGTCAGAGCCGGAGTTAGACATCTCGGATAGCGGGAAAGAGGAGGATGATTCGAGTTGGGATGGTGATAACCATAATGGCTACGATGATGGTTTCTTCGCCGCCAGGGCCAGTCATCTCCAGAGGCTCGAAAATTCCGGGATACCGTGGGAGGATTACAGGGAATCGAGCGAGTTGTTTGACGAGGACGGGCATCGTGTGCAGGTTATTGTCAAAGCGACTACGGGCAAAGAATATGGCGAGGAGACGGTGGATGGCCACCGCCACCACGTCATGTACCGGCGGAATTACTTCAAAGTTGAAGGTCGGTACTGGCTGACCCCGGCTGCGAAGAATACGGGCCTTTTGTATGTGAAGCTTGGAGGCGACATGGTGCCTGTTGAAGAGATATGCGCGACCGTCCGTGGTGTGGTCGAGGGGAACATGACTAATGAAATCGAGATCTGTACGTTCGATGCAGGACGTAACAGGCTCAATCAAGGGCCCCGCACAATTCCATTAGCCCCCTCCAATAACGAGTCTGTCTTTGAGGAATCTACAGCTGTCAATGAGCCGAGCAAGCTTGGCACATGGCTAAGGATGCAGTGGAGGAAGGCCACAGACCACAATGGGACCAGGAGAGCCAAAAGATCTTCGACTTTCAACATTGTAATGCGCTTAAAGGTCCGGGTTCGCGCCACAGACTCAGAGCCACAACAGCGAGGAGCTGGGAATTTGCCAGGAACCGAGATGGTTAACATAGGGTACTGCATGTCGGGTCCCATTCAGGCGAGAGGTCGATGCCCTCAATCTTTCGAGGTGTATGACCCCACTAATGTGAACCACAAGAGACGTCGGCCAAACAATCCCAATAGTAAGAGGCTGCACAAAGGCCTACTTGGCTCAAAAGTTGACTCGAAGACGAGGATTGGCAAAGACAAGAAGCAGAGCACCAGACAGACAAGGCCATATAGGAGACGCCCAACCGTGCCCAGGGCATTCACTCCATCAACAGGGCAAACGTCTTTCAGCAGATCTCCGAGTCGAACTACAACTCAGACAACGGAATCTAGTTCTCTTCCCCGTGGTCGAGCTCCTACAGCTCCCATGTCAGACCCTGGAGCAGCTCGCGCTGAGTTCGATACCATATCGAATGAGGAGTTGGGCGACTTTCAGAGGGAGGTCTTGGATGAGTTTGGAATCGCTGGAGAACAGCGCTACCAACATCCAGCTGCGACTCCAATGTGGCCTTCTGAGACGCAGGCTCCCCCACCTGGCGGAAATCTCCTTCAAGGCATTTCAGCTTGGGCTTATCCGCCTGAAAATGGACTTCCGGATACGATTCCAGATGGCGAGCCCCATTTCTACTTGGATTGAGTTAGCGAGCAGTTGCCTTCGCGTTGCCCTTCGGATGCCCTCCTCGAACGACAGAAGAATCTCGATATCGTCCGTCTCCGGCCTGGACCAATCTCCTTCAAACGGTCACCCCCAACTTAACCACAATCCTTCCCGACATGCACGGGAATTTGTGATTCAGCTTCAACAGCTTGTTCTCTGCGGCCCATTTCCTCACCACCCTACAGTTATGCCCCGCTTACAAATTGTCTTCTTTGATACCCCCCTTCGATCGCGGTTCTTACTGTCGCGCGCCTTACCATAACGAATTAACGACTTAACGGCGGATGTTTAGAATTTCGCAATTGGTTTTCGATGCATGATCTTCAGCGTTGGATGTATCTGCCTTCAGTCCGCGTCCTCATATGCAGTATTGTGGGGAAGCTTGACGTATGATGGGTTTCAAGATGCATCGAGTAATTACAGTCGATATATGATATAGTCTTGATCATTTGTACGTGGCAATATAGTTTTACATAGGTGTATAGAGAATACACATACAAATAAATGAAATCCTGCTCCTGACGCACTTCGTAAATTTGCAAGTGATGTTAGATGGATAGGGAAGGCCTAGTACGAGACCAGATTAGGGGCAAAATTAGATGGAATGGATGGAATGTACCGCTCCTTAGCACCCTTTAATTCTAGGGCAGCAGCGGAAATGCCGTAATCCTTGAAGGCTGCCTCATACCTTAGCTTTCCAAGCACTTTGAGCGACCATAAGCAAGCCCCGGGCTACGTGAAGATATCAAAGTCTTCGTTAGTGACTTTTAATTCACATGTGCACAAAGACAATACCATCAAATCCTTTGCACCACAAGCTTCAACTCAGGTGTGACGGAAGTGGCTGGACGCTACCCAAGCCGTTAGCCCACCCACCATCCACAAGCTGCAAGGTTCGCTCCAATACAGTGCCAACTCCTGACTTCTCCTACAGTTGAGGACCGATCCAAATCACAACGAGATGTCTCGCTACGGGGACTATGGAGGAGGTGGACGTGGAGAACCCGAGCGCTGGGATGGGGAGCGCTTCAATCGTGAGCGCGGAGGACGGCAACAAGTAGTCGAACGAGACCGATTCGAAGAACGTGAACGCTTCGCTCCATTTCCCCCTCGCCCCTCACGTGAAAGAGCCTTCGATGATTTCGACTACCCTCCACCGCGAGGTGGGCGTGGTGAGCGGTTTGAAGAAAGAGACCGCTTCTTCGCCGAGGAACGTTATGGCCCTCCTGCCAGACGAGCGCCCAGACAAGAACGGTACTATGAGGAGGAGGATTTTGAGGCTAGTCCTACTAGAGAGGATAGACGCATCAATATACGGATTGACCAGGAGGTAGCACCACCACGGCCAGGTATCATTCGCCGCCAGAGCAGCTTGGACACATTTGATCGAAAGCCATTACCACGATTCCCCCGAGAGCCTGAGGTCATACAGATGAAGGCTCCTCGGAGCCGGAGGGTCAGTCCGCCGAGATACGAGCGCGATTTTGAAGACATCAGCATCGCTGAGCCTGACTACTATGGGGATGAGGGGTACAGAGGTTTTAAGGAAAGAGAAGTCATCATAGATAGGAGACGACGAGGTGGACTGCCCGAATTCGAGGAGAAGGAGGAGTTCAAGGAGGAGGTCGTAGAGTATAAAGAAGAGGCACCGTTCCCAAGGCGAGGCAAAACGAAGATGCCCGCACGACTGGTGAACAAGAGAGCGATCATAGAGCTAGGATATCCTTTTGAGGAAGAAGTGGGTAGCTGTCTGTCATCGGTCCAAGAGTAATGCTGACACCGTTTAGGGAGAGCTGGTCATTATCTTGAAAGCGCTGGGCAAAGAGCAGATTGACGAAGTTATCAGCGTCAGCAAAGAAATGAACCGTGCTGCAAGTGAGTCGGATTCTGTGCAATGAGATACAGAAGCCCTCATGTACTAACGCGCCGAACAGCTCGCACTACATATATGATCGAAGCTCCACCTCCACCAGAGGAGATAATCGAGCGTCGCGAAATAGTCATCCCAGCCCCACCATCAGAAATTCCACGTTCAGTCCGTGAATGGGATAATATGAGTGGTGCCATTGGTTCTGAGCATGGAGGTGGCCACTCCGAACATGGCGCCAAATCTTCCCATGGCGGAGGTAGGTCGACCCATCTTGAAGTTAAATCGAGCCACCATAGTAGGAGCAGGTCCCATGGAGGCCATTCGTCCCATGGAGGCCATTCCAAACATGGAAGTCGTTCTCATAAAAGCCGGCACTCAACGAGAGGCGGACATTCAGAATCCGAGAGCGAATCCAGTAGCTCAACCGAAATCGAAATCGACAAGAAGTCCGTTCGCAGCAAATCCCGTCATCGATCAAAATCCATCAGTACTGCCAAGGTAGAGGAGGTCGAACAGTCAAACGCCATGCACACTGGCCCACTAGCCCTGGTTATTCCCCGCCAAAAAGAAGAGCGCAGTGAGAGAGACATCAAAGCCGAGATCAGGGAGCTTGAAGCAGAAAAGAGAAGATTGAAGAAGGAAAGAGAGCATGAGCACCGACGGTCTAGCAAATACGAGGACCGCGAAGAGGGTGAAATCATCGTTGAACGACGTGGTGGTGGGAAAGAAAGAGAAGTCAAGATCGAGAAGGACCGTAGAGGTAATTTGGCTTTTGTACGATGATTGGTTCACGATCCAGGGAGCTGATGAGGAGCAGCTTCCGACTCAAAGATGATGAAAGCCATGCTTGCAACTCTAACCTAGGCCATTCTCGAGCTCCGCGTCAGTCCTGCTGTCCCCGTGCCTGAACTACGAATGCGTACTCCACAACCAGAGCTGGGACGGTCTCACCGCTTAGCACATCTACAACCATGGCTTTACCGGAGGTCTCTACGGGCGTCCATTTCCTACTCTATTTTTACAATGGCAAGAGCCAATGCTCTTATGCAATACTCTTGGGGGGATTTATGTCGGTTTATTTTCCATGAACATCTTATGATGCCCTGCCAATCCCATAGAAGCATGCCTGATTTCCCTTTAAACTTACGTGTACATAGTAATGACTTGAAGATAACAAACAATACCATGACCATTCCACTGGATGATGCTTGGAGTCTACAAAACAAAGTATTTCGGTGGTAGTCAAAGGGCTAACCCTCGTCCACTCCATCAACCCTAACCATCTCCAAAACCCAAAGGTATAGGCGTTTTGCAAGGTATGCCAATTAATTCTGGGGGCTATACCGTTAAGGGGTGTAAGATAGGTGAACCCTCTGCTAGCATCAAAACCCTTGACAGTAAAGAGATCGCGCCTACTACTACAGACAACCTTTTCAATTATACGAAGTAGGGTATATTATCAGGCTAGGCCCCGCTACTTTTTACGCCTGAGCGTCAGTCAGTCATCTACCCTTATCGCACCTGTAAAAATTCTTTGCTAGTGCCGCGGTAGTGCCAAAATAGATGGAGCATCACATATATTTTTGAACAACATGTCAACAGCTACTGCTCAACCATAACTGCATAAAGTCCTTCCAAATTAGGCAATGTTGATGCTCTATATATAAGCATGCTTTTGCCCCCTTAAGCGCATATATTAGCTATCGCTATAGCCTATGCTCTACAGCTTGCATTTTCAACATTTCTCTGTAGGTCTTGGCATTTTTTCGCGGGCGCATGCTTAAAAAATCGTATATTTCAACCATTCCTATAGAGCTCAACCACCAACCATCTATAAGGCCCCAAATCTGGCGGAATTGAAGCTATATATATATATATCTATTTGCCCCCGCTTCCCCCTTAGTAGGGTACCTTGTCATTACCCTACAGCTCTATCCTCACTTAGACGCGTCTCAACCTACCACTAGCACTTAGTAAAGACTTAATAAGTATCCTAATATTCTCTATACTATTATTTATAGCTAATTAAATACTTAGTAATATTACTTAGCATCAAATTCAGCCTACTTACCATAAAGAGGAGGTACCATATTAACGGGGGGGTTACAGGGCAATGAGGAGGATTCCTATTAGGGTAGAAACAGGGGCAAAAGGATACCTAAGGATACAGCTTCAATCCCGTCCATTTTAATACGAGGTACCAAATAGATAGTGGATAGTGGGGTGCTATATATATAGTTACGGGCCCAGGTATTCTAGTGGTGGGGGGCTACAGAGCAACAAGGAGGTCCCCTACTAGGGGGGAAGCGGGGCAAAAGGATAGATGTCTGTATAGCTTCAACTTTGTCCAATTAGGAGTGGGACGGATGGATAATGGTTGAGTACTATGTAAATGGTCGACCTGTGCATTTTTTAGTGTGCGGTCCACCGAATTTGGCACTACCGCGGCACTAGCATAGAATTTTTACAGGTGCGATATTAAGGGGCTGGAATCTTGGCATGCCAAGATCGTTCCCGTAAATCATACTGGCTAGCCTTCAACCCATTCTCACTCTACCTCTGTACATGCCAACAAAAATCCATTACACATCACAAACCATTCTCCGAACCTGAATCCTTGTCCTCATCCTTGAAGCATTTATGCTTAGCCCTAGTCCAATGTCTAACAGCCAGGATGTGGCTAAGTCGTCAGCAGAGAGTCCGTTGGACGCGCCGCTGCTAGAATAGGTCAAATTGACGTCAATCATCCGAGTCTGAAAATGTAGTGTTCTTGATACTTTGATGATCTTCTTGGATTCGTGAAGATATACGTTTGTTGATGCGGGACTATGTAGCTGATGCAGGAGTGTGGAAGGAAATGCTGCGTGCAGGATCGTATATCATTATTTCCTTATCTGACTACTCCAAATGCTATAAGTCAAGGTTCTAGGCTAATGAAGAAGCCGCCTGGGGAGGCCGTTGACGGAGAGACAGCGAATATGCTCACGCGTTCCTTAGCAACTGATACAAGCCTGACCTCTAAAGGTAGATTCATGCATCTTGAAAACAGAGGAATGCTTAAAGCTTCATTCCCTAAGCCACAGATATCGGCATCAGAATCCATTTGATGGATCCGCGGCGTTGCTTGCGTATTCCCCAGGATCATGGACACCCTCGGATGAGGGATACATCTCTATATCCCGATCACCATCGGTAGAGGCCGTTTCACTCTCTGCGCTCCCTACCATAACAACGCTATCGACCGTTGCTTCACAAGAGCCAGCTTTGTCCTTACTCGATCGCATATTGAAGCTGAAAGATTCACCAGACCGAAATGACGCGAAAGTTCGCGTGAGAGACGAGAAGATACCTCGCAACTTTGCCCCTTTGGCCTCTAGGAACTTGGGCAACAAGAGCGTGCATATCACGATGATCCCGAAACTGATTTCCGCAAACAGCCATAAGCCCTGCCAGGCGGTATTATAGGATACGTCGGCATTTGCTCCTCCAAGGCGGCTGACGTAGAAAATTACCATCGCGTTAGCGACACATGCACTACAATGCCAAATCCATTAGTTGATGCATTTGAGTTCGATCTGGTGAACCTCAAGATTTGTGAGACTATTGATACTTACAATAAGCCAATGGAAAAGAGAAGCACGATTCCGAGTTTCTTTCTGGTAGGGATCTGCAGCTTCCAGACGACCCTTGCTGGAAGAATGAGGATGATTATATCAGAAACTATATTGAATATACAAGTGATCAAAATGCCCATTTCATTGTCGAGGCATCGGGCATCGGTTATGAGGGGATCCCATATCGCTTCTCGTGGAGAACAAAGGAAGATGGTTATGAGAGTGCTGATAGTGTAGTATATGGCTGTGACAATAATGATGATCCTGGCACTGTACCACATGAACGGATTGACGGCCTTTCGGGGGGCAAACAAGCGGAGGTACTGCAACAGAATAGCTGTCTTAACCGAGAAAATGGTAGGGGCATAGATGATCTCAGCAACGTTAAGCCACTGTCTGATGATCAGTCATGATCACGGAAGATTGGCGAACGAAAGGAGTACATAAAGGACTCTGATATAGTTGTGCATTGGTAGGTTCCATTGATGCACGCCTGCCCCCTCAGAAATACATAGTCCTCCACAGACGAGCAGCGCGATGAGAAAGAGCTGTTCGACACGTCAAAAAACTTGCAGGAAGTTATTTGCTTCTGACGTAGCTCACAAAGGATGATACGGCAAGACCTGTATACTAGTCAGAAACAGCGCGACAAGCATTGGAGGAGATACCGGACCGTCGATCACATCCACTTTGCGGACGATGCGCACTTTGGTATACAAACGCAGAAGCACGAGACTACCGGGAACCACTGTGCAAAGAGTTACGCAGACATAATACCAAGCTTGCTCATCCGAACGTGTTGTCGGAAAAAGAGAGACAACACCTGGCGGCGTACCCAGGGCAGGTAGCTGGAGGGGGTCTGGCATGATGATTAGAGTCTCTTCGGCGCTAGTAGACCAACTATGGGGAAAATTGCGGAACGTCTCTTGCTTGCAATAAAACAGACAAGAAATGAAAAGCCAAACAGAAGAAGCTCAGTTCTGACGAGAGAATATCTCAACCCACGTGTTTGTGACAACAGCGGAGCAACGTGGAAATATGAATGAATCCGGGTCGGAAACTTTATAGGTAGGTCATATATGAGGGGGGATCAGCTCATGCAGCCTAGGGAATGCCGTGCCCCTCCATGCAGTGCACAGCACTGCCTCGGCCATGCAATGCATCCTTGATCATTGTGTGCTCACCTTATATCTTGGAAATTTCGGTGAGATCCGCAGTAGTCTCGGACTACTGTAGATAGACAGGAGGAGTCGTATGGAGAGGTCCCAGCAACTAATCTGATGGTTTGCGCAAAATCAATAGTAGGCGATCATCTTTCAAATTTGAGCTTGTTATCTTACTAGAAGGTGCGCCGATAGCATGCTCCTATCAAATCTCGCTGATAGTAATTGGTGAAAATCGGGCGGATAAAAATTCGGTGGCGCAAGAACTGTGTTGGGATTGGTTTCAATGAACGCAACATCGACCGAAGTCGCTTAGTACCTCCCTCCGTTAGGCACTATTGGAGTTGTCAAACATGCCTGGGTCTTCTCTCAAAGATACATGCTACATCCTTATCCAACTTAATAAGAATTATGGCATTCTATATAAGGGCGGCCAGCATCTGGGCAAAGCTCATGCAATAGCGTAATGCAATTCTGGTCAGTACATTGCGTTGACAGAATCACGCGAATACTCGGCCAATACTGATATGAATATGCTGACTGCAGACCGCGCTGATGCATGGTGTGTTCATTTCTTTGCAATGTAGGGCGAGAAGGGTCCTGTCGAAGTCAAACAAGCTTAATTTCCCATTCATTACCTCAACTTCTTCCGTAGGTTTGGTATCTAAAGTGATTCTTCTGCCTATGCACGGATCAGCTACCAATTTTCGCACAAGTCGGTTGGTATTCTATCAATGAGGCAGACAGTATGTTAAGTGACAACCAACTCACATGAATCAAATCAATCCGAACTCTGGAAGACTCGTCATTTTAGTCACATCAGCTTTACCTTAATAGTCTGTGTGGTAATGTACACCACCAGCCGTCGTTACATCACTTCGGCTGATGTTGAAACGTAAGTCTCGGGAGTCGATTGTGTCAAACCAGCCGAACGTCTTGCATATTTGGAGTAAGTATTCGCAAATCAATGACTGGACAGGACGGACCCACTAGTGCTCATCTTTTGGTGGTGAATCCGCGCGTTGACAATTATCGTATCCTTAGTAGATCGGCGTTCTTTAGCAGAAATATGAACAATGACTCTCCCAGGGATGGCTCGAGCATTCATGGTCAGGTTACATTGAGCGGCTCAACAACAGCTCGCGAATATAGATATGGCCACTCTTTTGATGGAGGAAACATCAACTGTCCGACAGCTCCAACTAACTCAACAGAGTCTCGCATGTACACGAAGCAATCCTTTGATAATGACAATACCTTCAACAAAGTTCAGTGCTGTACGCAAAACCCTATCGCCATATGTGGCATGCTACTTCGTCTCCCAGCTGGGTTGAGGACGCCTCAAGACCTGTGGAATTTTTGCTTGCCGGAAGTGATGCACGTGGTCGGGTTCCTAGCACTCGATATAATTGGCAGCCTTCCATGATCCTGCCGGAAAGCATAGGACTGTAACTACCCAGTTTGGCTACTATGTTGACGAGGACCTCGGGGCTCTGGATACGTCATTCTTCAGCATGCCTCGGATGGAAGCAGAGCGAACAGCCCCACAACAGCGGCTCATGCGAGAGGCTATGAGGGATTTATTTCCAAGACGCTGGAGAGACCGCTTGGAGGGGAAAGCGAATAGTTGTTATATCGGTAGCCTCTGTAAGGATCAGTACGAGATGTTTGCGAGAGAGCTAGAATTGGGGCCCGTATTGTTATACAGGCTTCGGTGATTTTGCACTCTTTAACCGTGTCTCATATGAGATGGATTTGCAGGGGCCAAGGTTTCTTCCACTTTCTTATATGATATCTGTCGATCCTGACTGATGCAGTATGACAATGCGGACGGCTTATTCAGCCTCGCTTGTGGTCCTGCATGAAGCGTGCGTGGCTCATCCAGATGGCGAATCCAACTCTGCCACTGTTGGGGATGCAAATCCGATCTTAAACCCAGGCGCAACAATGAGTATGATAGAGCAGAACTTCCTTCCCAAGGACGCTTCCTACAAAACATTCTCAGCAGATGCTAATAATTACGCTCGTGGTGAAGTAACTGCAGCTATCTATGTAAACAGGCTCAACGATGCACTTAGAGATAGCAATCCGACACGATCGGTAATCAAAGGTACAGCAACCAACCATAACGGCAAGACACCTGGGACCGTCCCAAGGGCAAAATTCCAGGAGGCACTGATGAGAAGAGCATATCAGGTAGCGTGTATTACGGATCCCTCGGACACAGGAGTCGTGGAATGCCATGGTACTAAAACGCCTGTTGGTGACCCTATTGAGGCTAATGCGTTTGGACAGGTGTTCAGAAGATCAGGCGTGGACATTGGATCAAGAAAATCCAATCTTGGACACACAGAGGGTGCTTCTGGGCTCTTATCTGTAATAAAAACAATTTCTATTCTTGAAAACAGCACTATCCCGCCCAACTTCAAGTTCCCGCGTCCTAACCCGTCATACCAATTAAAATAGCAAGAGCGACTGTATCAACTAAGCCAACTCCTCATCCACATAGTCGAATGTCGAGAGCAAGCATCAACTCATTCGGTGTGGGTGGTACCGACGCCATCGACTCTGCTTTCAAATTCCACGAATCAACTGTTTCGAAAGGAATGACTGACAAGCCGCACTGCTCCTGTTCTCAGCAAATTCCAAGAGAGCTCTAAATAGAATGGCCGACGACTTCATTGAAAGCATGCCGGAGACTATCAAGGACCTTACCTACACTGACGAACCAAAAAGGGTATTTAGCTTATAAAACCTTCGTTATCGCGGAGAAATGTAGTAACAGAACTACCTCTCCACTGACGATATCAGTAAGACCACCTGCCGTGATAATGGTGTTTACTGGTTGAGGATGTAACCCCGAATCAGGGTCAACGTAGGCTGATCTGATATGCGCAGAGTTAGCCCCTCAATAGAGGGTAAGCCAGATTAGGTACTCTGCCATACAGCTAGCTGACTGGGTCCACGAAGCCGGGCTACCTCCCGCTAAAAGTTGGCTCCACATACTTACTATCGATGCTGGCTCCTGGGGAGAAGCACCCTAAGGCTTAAAGCAGCGGAATTTGTCGTCGGATAATAGGGCATGCATATGGTTTTTGAGAGAGAGTATAAAGGGCCTTACTAATTATCAATGGAGGAGCATGAATCTGTTTATTGGTAGGAAAATTGCTTCGATCTAGATAGAAAAACTTGATATCGTACTTCTTCCTCAGTGATATGTCATATCCTGGGATCAGGACTCATGCTTCTTAGCTACCTTAGCCATTCACTCCCTCATATACTTAGTTCGTGAGACTTGCCGTAACAAACCAACCTAAATTACCTTGATACTAAAAACCCCATATCTTCGCATGTGGAACGGGTTCAGATCCCCTAAATATTAAACACCAACAAGGTATGTGTGTTGCATTCCACTGGTGGCTCCCACCCATCCATGGATGGAAGAAATATCTATGGATGGCAGGAACCCGCATTGTTTCTACCATACATCTCATCGCCACTATTCCCCCACTAATACCAGTGGATTGCAACATATGTACATCGGACCCGAAACCTAGGTAATCGGAGAGAAAAACACCTGGGGATGAAAAAGCGGTTATGTGTAGCTTGATGATAGGTATTGTGTTGTGGTATGGAAAATGGTGCGATGATGGTTTGGTTGATTAGTTAGCTAGCGTAGGTGAGTAGGTAGCCTTGCTGAATGTGGTATTGGGAGATGTGCGGTTGCTGCTTTAGGGTGGGTAGAGATGCTAGGGTATTGGCCTACCCCAGTTCTAAAGCGGGCTCGAAAAAAAAAGTTCAAAAACGAGCCGAGATTTTTAGAATTGGGGTAAGGTATTGGCAGGGCTTAGCGTCCGCTGGCGACTGGGTTGAGGCTGGTCATGGAGATCACCTCTCCCATTTGTTGATGCCACGCAATAGCGGTATCTCCAAGATCTCAGAATGAAGACACACTACCCTGTCCCAACTCGTCCTAATTCTGAACTAAAGAGCTTCCTGCCGCTCACACTCATAGAAGTCAGTCATGCTAAGAAGTTGGAGTTACTTGAAAGAAGTAGCGCCGCCTCCCAAGAAGCCTTACCCCAGACTCAAGACATGCTTGCTCGCCTCCGAGAATTCCAACCATCCATAGCGCAAATTTTCCAGATTAAAGACATCTCTATATCGCAAGCGCCGCTAAGACTCCTATGTGAGAGCTCAGAACAGCTTCAGCTAGATTCACCAAAGGTCGGATCGTATATCGCGTTGAGCTACTGTTGGCACGGCCCAGACTGGACAGTTGCAGAGTGCTTAGGTCGTCCGGAAATGGGCTGGCCGATAGCGACTACCATGGTTCATGGCCTGCTCAATCAGCGCGAGTCCTCGGACGAGGGTGTCTGGATTGATCAGTGTTGTATCAATCAGGGCGACCCATTAGATAAACAGCTCATAATTGGGTCCATGGATTTAATCTATAGAAGCGCACGCAAGGTGGTTGTTCTCCTTGAAGACGTTATGATCTCAAGGGCAGAAGAGGTCTTACTTCAGGAGGTCCGTGTCCTATGGAATCCCCAAAAGGAAGATCTTGATGTCCTTGCTCGTATACTGATCCGAATATTATCTGCTCGCTGGTTTCAAAGAGCTTGGTGCTCCCATGAATTGCAGCTTAGTAATGATCTTGTATTTTTGCTTCCGACTGAAAACAATACGGCGGAATTATCGACGGACAATGTGGAGAAATTGTTCTCGGTAACCGCAGAGTATGTTGAACGAGATGAAGAACTTTATCTTATTATGATGGAAGGTACATTCAGGAGCTATGGTTTCTTCAATCGGACTTTAGAACGAAAAATTGGCAAAGTTCGCGGCAGGTCTCTGATTTCCGGATTTTCCGACATTTGTCAGCTTGCTTGTTCTGTGCAGTCGGACATCTTGTGTATTGCGATAAACGTTTCCGGGCTTCAAGCATATTTCACAGGTCAAATTCGATCGCCCAATGAATGTCGCTGGGTCATGGCGATGGTCGCATTGTCCGCGGGAGATGCTGTTGTCCTTGGCGGTATTGATGAAGTACTCAAGGTCGAAGACCGTCCTGGGACGCCATCGTGGCTTAATTGGGTCAACGACTTAGATGATACAATGACAAGGGTCGGTTACTCGAAGTTGCAAGAGCCCACGGGCATCAAATCGATCGACCAATATCAGATCACTCTAGACGTCTTGGACCTTAGTTACTCCGATTTTCGACTTCCATCTAAACAATGTTTTCGCCGGGCACATCTGCTTGTGAGCTTGCTGTCCGAGGCATTCATCAATGACATTGAAAATCAACCATACTGGATGAGTCCAGCTCTCGATTCTGAAATAGCATTCCACGGGCGAAGTCTTACTGTGGAAATACTTGCATGTTCTTTGGAATGTGGTTTCGAGTGGATGACAAAACAAATGTCATCAGCTCCGAAATTGGTCGAACATGTTCAAAAACACATGGGCGACTTCGAATCCACGTTTTGGCTGATGCTAGAAGAGTCTGTTCTTATTGAAAATTCCCCCGAATTATCGTATTTAGATCAGCTTGACAACAACAAAAAGGATCTAGTCCTGCTTTACCTCTATTTTGTTCTTTTTGTAAGGGTTTTCGATTATGGCAGAACTTTGTCCCAGGGTGAAACAGCTAGGGCTAGTCCTGGGGAGCACAATGAAGGTCCAGTCCAGGAAGACGATCGAACTTTAACCCAATGTATGTGTCTTGATATAGGATCGGGGAACAAAGCTTTGGTAGCCGTGAGCTCTGGAATCGTGGAACAGGGCGTACCTAGCATCCCTGTTGCCTTGAGCAATGGTTCTTGTGCGGGAATCAGAAGACTTTGGTTCATTGATAGCTCCCCTAATGATGAGGACAACGTGAAGATACTTATCGGGAAATATTACATGTTTACGCTAATGCCAATTGAAGAGAATGCTATTGTTATTAAGAGGCGTAATCAGATTGTTAGGCAGCGAATGTAAGTATGGAAATATGTTGGAAATCTTCTGCTCACGGCTTTTACCTCTGGCGCTTCTTGAAATTAAGGATGAGCATCACATTACTTCCCCTGGATTTGGTTTGCGTGGTTTTCGCCAGCGTGCTTCGACGTCCCGCTCGGGTTGATTGACCGCGTGTTATTTCTGGCTTTAATGATGGTCCGACTATCTGTAGTAGGAGAAAAAACAGTGAAGGCCGGATCAGGAATATCTACTTGCAATAATTCGGATCATGTAGTAATGAGCCGCCCACTGGGACTGTTCAAGGGAGCACGTCATCGGGCGAGGATAAAGCAGCGCTCACGCTAGACCTGCTGGGGGGTGAGGCTGGAGCACATGCTGATGTTCTTGGCAAGTACGGCATACCTCAAAGATCTTCCACCAGCGATTTTCTGGGCACCAAACACTCCACCATGTAACCCACAGTATCCGGGCAGCATGCCAATCTGCATTGAATGCTGCTATCCCGTCTCCCAACTTTACCACGTCCTCCACAGCGGAAATCACAAGAGCGCCGCACCCACTCCCAAACCCTCCGTAGCGAACCTGCTCAGCGCCTCCAAGGCCAATGTGAGCGCGCAGAAGGCGCCTCCGGAAAACAAAAGCAGGGCTAGAATTGCTGGGATCGGTTCGGATGTCAGGTTGACACAATGTCCGCGGTGTAAGCGGTTTGCGGATAAATATGTGGAGCATGATTTTGTGGTGCTGTTCATTGATTTGGTACTTGTGAAGCCGCAGGTAAGCGAGCATAGTAATGCAGTGATACTTGGAATAAGAAGTGTCCAGATGGGAACTCCTTCTTATCGAGCATCTAAAGATTTGTTGATCACAGAATGCGTACATGCTAATTGTGCACTGCCAAACCAGGTATACCGCCATCTCCTCTTCAACCGCCTCTCCCGAGACGACGACGAGCTAGACGTGCGTTCTCCGTCCAGCCTCCCCGTAATTCAGACCCATCACTAACCCTACTTCCCCAGCCCTCCATCTTCCGCCTCGGCATCCTCCTCCTCCTCTTCGACGTCTACCTGACCTGGTCCCACATCGAATCCCTACCCCCTTCCTTCACCAACGACTCCCCCATCCCTGACCTGCCAATTCTCCTCCAATACCTCTTCTACCTCGTTCTCTGCACCCTCACCACATTATCTCAACACCTAACTATCCGCTGGTTGGCCCGGTTATGGAAGCTCGGTGGTCCCGTGAACGATGGAGATAGCAATCATGAAATCCCGCCCAACGGCAACCCAAACAACATTAATACCGCTCCTACCGTAGCTCCACCAAAAAAACCAACGCCAAACGCAGTATCCACAGCTCTCTTCGTCTCCTCATGCATGTCCCTTTTCCCCATCCTCATGGTCGTCTGGAAATACGATGACGCGTCCGGCTCATCGAGTTTATCGCAATCACCCTTAAACAGCTCTAGCGTAGCATTCACATCAGGCTTCCTATCTACGAAGGGTCATGGCGTTGATTGGGTGCGGAGAGGGGTATCGTGGGCAGTTGCTGTGCAGAATCTGGAAGCGTTGAGGATACTGCTGGGGTGTGGGTATTTGGGGGCCGGGGGACTGGTGGCTGCTGGAGGAGCGGTGAGTTGGATGGTTAGTACGGCGATTTTGAGGGGAGTGGGGTTGGAGGATGGGGGATGAGGAAAGCTTGTTAACGGTTTCAAGGTCTGGTGAAGCCTGCGAAGTTGAGCAGTGGGGAAAGTGGGTGGAACGAAGCGCTGGTGAAGACGACAGCCTTGACTGCCTGAAATTGCAGAGCTCGAAAGACTCGCTGTGACGCCGCAGAGCGGGACAGGAGTGCAGCTCAGGATCAGAAGATCTGGTGGAAGTGGTCTAGTCACTCGATTTGAGGAGCGAACCAGTCCACCAGAGAGACTGGGAATGCATGGAACGCTCCATGTAGAATTTCCCTGGTTGTCAAAATATTTGATCTACAAGATCAACTCAGCATCCGTATAGACGTTCGTGGAAACCAGGAGATATCGAATTATCTGCAGGGTAAGACTTTGTGTGCCATACGGTCATGAGAGAGCACTGGAGACACGAGGCATTTGGTTCGACCATGTCCAATGGCCTCCCGTGAAATAGCAACAAGCCTCAGTTAGGGTCATAGATATCAGACATTCATATAGCGAATTCATACCCTCGCTCCACAATCATAAAGTAAATTTTGCAGCCTATGAGAATGAAAATTGATGCCATTTGCCTATTTAGATAGATGAATACAAGTACCGCAGCCGTTCACCAAACCAGCTCTCTGAGGAGGGGCGTCCTAAGAAAAACTGTACCTCTCCACAAGAAGAAGAAAATAAACGCCGAATTGCTACAGCACTCCACTGCTCCTACGTAAGTCTCCCACCGTCTAAGAGCCATCACGGCTCTTCCTGTAGCTAGCCTCCTGCTCGACTTGCAAGCCATCAACCACGGGCGCCAACTCGCTCAAGATCTCGTAGGCCTTCTTGTGGTATTCGAGCTGAGCAGCAATGAGGTCTGCAAGGTTGCGAAGGGGCTCAGGTGTATCAAGGACCTACAATATATAACCCAAATCAGCTCTTTCTCGTAGTACAAATTACACAAAAGAAAAATCGAAATACTTACGTTCTTCATCACCCCCACCGCCTCCTCCGTAACATTCACAAAATCATCCTCTTTCCTTTCAATCTCCGCCCTCAACTCATCACTAATCGGCATCTCGTCCTCCGCCTTCCCCCCCTTCTGCTTACTCTTCGTCGCATCCAACCCCAACCTCGCATTCTCAACCCCCCTCCTCGCCCTCGTCGCAAACATCAAATTCGTATTCAGCGTGGTACTCCATCCCGCCAAAAACCTCTGCTGAATAGCCTGATCCTGCGCCAACCTCGCCTCTCCCACTTTCTCGCTAGCTAAAGCGTATTTCTCGAGAGCGGTAGCGAGAGGGTCTTCGGTGCCGGACGGATGGCTTTGGTTGAGGAGCTGGGAGCCGGCGAGGGAGGCGCGGGCGATGGCGTGGGGGAAGGTTTTGGGTTGGGGCTTTGCGCTGGGGGGGGCGGTGAGGGCGGCTTGGGCTTCGGCGGGGGAGGTGGCGTGGGAGAGGAGGTTGACTTTGTCGGTGATGGTGCGGCCGAGGTCGTTGAAGGATTCGCGAATGTTGGGGGGGTAGTCGTAGGCTTCGTTTGTGTACTGAGAGCTGTGGAACTTTGTTAGGCGTGATTGAGGGAGGGTGTTGGACGTCATGGTGGCTTACGTGACTTGGAGAAGCTTCTGATGGACCTGTTTCAGGGCATCGACACGCTTCTCGAGTTCAATGTAGTCCGGTGGAAGCTCGGTCTGTGGGGATATTGGATTCAGCCTACGCTCGAATGGAGTGTTCCTGTTAGAATGGATTGCCACCGTACCTTATCATCTGCATTACCGAGCTGTTCCTTTACATATTGCTGGGTCCGGGCTGCAAAGGGTGAGATGGAAGACCTGTTCTCGAGGTCAGTCAGGCAGATAGTTTTACTGGATGTTCCAGCATGGGGCGACGCACGTTATGTTCTTCCCGAAAGCCTGGATCTTGTCCATCCTGATAACTTCAACGTCCTTAGATCAGTAAGAGCATGTGGGTGAAAAGATCAAGATTAATGCTCTGGTTCTGCGCAGCTATCACTTGTTCGTGGTTGGCGGAAGGAGCTTCAACGTGCAGGAAAGCTTGGCGGGGCTGATCGATCTCAAGAAAACTCCACGGCATTAAGCAATGAAGTAGTCTGGAGCGAAACTCACAATGGTAGGTGTACATCTATCGGTACTCAAGACAGCATACGGTGAGAGGAGTATTGTTCGCTTGATCTACCAATGACCTATGTAATTACAAGAAGCGCTCCAACCATGCTATGAGATCCAGTCCTTTAATGTCCATTATTTTATAAAGACATAAGTGAAGAAGTTAGCGCCCCCGGACAATAACGCCGATATAGACGGTATATGGATACACTGGACGCTGGACGGGAGACTCTAATCGAAGGGCGAACCAAGGAAAATACTTTTGAACATCATCCCTTACGGTTTCTTCTCGCCCTCCCCTTGGTTCTCTCCGCCCTGTTGTCCGTCAGGTGGTGTCTCCCCTGCTGGTGGCGTCTGTTGCTCTTCGGTCCTAGCCTTATGCATTTTGTCGAAAAGGTTCAAGCTAGCCATTTGTAGCTCGTCCGTCTTCTCCTTGAGCTCGGCCGCAGTGGCTGTGCCTTCACCGGTCTGGTTCTTTGCAACAAATTCCCTAAGCGACGCGATCTTCTCTCTTAGCTGGTCAGCTTCAGTCTTGTCAATCTTGTCAGAGAAGTCCTTCAGAGCTTTCTCGGTGTCGTTCAGAACGCCATCAGCCCGGTTAGCGGCCTCAATGGCAGCCTTGCGCTCCTTATCCTGCTCTCCGTACTTCTCCGCGTCATCCACCATACCCTGAATCTCTGCATCGGATAGACCAGAGCCAGAAGCAATAGTGATTGACTGATCTTTATTTGTAGACTTATCTTTGGCGTGGACGTGTACGATCGAGTCGGCGTCGATGTCGAAAGTAACCTCAATTTGAGGTACGCCTCGGTGTGCGGGAGGAATACCAACAAGTTGGAAGTTGCCAAGCAGCTTATTATCCCTGACTAGCTCACGCTCGCCCTGGTATACTTTGATTTCCACAGCGGTCTGGAAGTCCGCTGCAGTAGAAAATATTTGCGATTTCTTAGTCGGGATGGTGGTGTTGCGGTTGATTAAGCGCGTGAACACGCCACCAAGAGTCTCAATACCTAGCGAAAGTGGTGTGACATCGAGGAGCAGAACATCCATGACCTCGCCGGCCAGGACAGCACCTTGGATAGCGGCACCAATAGCAACAGCCTCGTCGGGATTGACGGACTTGGCTGGATCACGGCCAAAAATACTCTTTACTGACTCCGTGACCTTAGGCATACGTGTCATACCTCCCACTAGGATGACTTCCTGGATATCCTTGGCTTGAAGGTTGGCGTCCTTGAGCGCTTTCCTCACTGGGTCAATAGTACGGTTAATCAAGGGCTCCACTAGCTTCTCAAGCTGCGACCTTGACATCTTCATATTGATATGTTTGGGTCCGGAGGCGTCTGCTGTGATGTAGGGAAGATTAATGTCGGTCTGCAAGCTTGACGAAAGTTCGATTTTGGCCTTCTCAGCAGCCTCACGGATACGTTGAATAGCCATTCGGTCATTTGATAGATCGATACCTGAGTCCTTCTTAAAATGTTGGACTAGGTGACGAACAAGGTTGATATCAAAGTCCTCGCCACCTAGATGGGTATCACCGTTGGTCGACTTGACTTCGAAAACGCCTTTCTGAATTTCAAGGATTGAGATATCGAAAGTCCCTCCACCTAGATCATAGACCGCAATTACGCGGTCTTCCTCCTTTTCCAAGCCATATGCGAGGGCCGCAGCTGTTGGCTCGTTCACAACCCGGAGAACGTTGAGACCAGCAATTTGACCAGCGTCTTTGGTAGCCTGGCGCTGCGAGTCATTAAAATAGGCCGGTACTGTGACAACGCCGTTCGTCACGGTCTTGTTCAAGTAGGCTTCGGCGGTTTCTTTCATCTTTTGCAGAACGAAGCCACCGATTTGTGAAGGCGAGTATTTCTGGCCTCGAGCCTCCACCCAGGCATCTCCATTAGTGTGTTGAACGATCTTATAAGGCACTTCCTTGATGTCTCGTTGACATTCAGCATCCGTATATTTACGGCCGATCAGGCGCTTGGTAGCGAATAAAGTGTTCTCAGGATTGACGACGGCCTGACGCTTGGCCGATATACCGACTAATCGCTCTCCATCCTGGGCGAAAGCTACTACGGAGGGAGTGGTTCGGGTACCTTAGTCAGAGCATTAACATTATAGCAAGCGACATTAGGTTGGGGCTGTCGCGGATTACCTTCAGCATTTTCTATTATTTTTGGAGTCTTGCCTTCTAGAACTGCAACGGCGGAATTGGTAGTACCTGCCTCGCTATTAGTAGGTCAATCATACCAGTAGTGGGAAGAAAGTCTATACATACCAAGATCAATGCCAATAACTTGGCCTTTGACCTTCTCCTCACCGCCTGTTGACTGGTATCGGGCAAAAGATGATGCTAGAGGTGAGCGGGTATAGGAGGACCGTGAGAAGGAGGATGCGGTGCGAGGAAGCTATAGACTCATATCAGCATATATTTACCATCAACCCTTTCGAAAGTCTTTACCGATCTTGCGAGCCTCGACGAAAGCATCTTCTGTAGAGCTATGACCAGAGCAGGAGGGATTACAGCGGAGTACACACAAAGAGACTAGACTAGAGAAGTATTGGAGACGATGGCGAAAGTGAAAGACTTGAATGATGAAAGTCGACTAGGAAAAATATTCCACTCTCTTAGCGTCATCTGTTAGGGCTGGAATACCATCGAAAAGTCTTGGCGCGGGACGTCACAAAGGTTCTAGCTTGACTGTGGCATGCAACGTTAACGCCCGCAATGTTTTGGGAGGTCCCTAACCCTCATTCGCCTCTACAACATGCCCAATGATTTCTCAAGGTTAGCAGGTGAAATTTTTGCCCCTTGGTCGCACAGGCTAACGTGTAGCCACCCGGACAGACCCTGGGAAACGAAGTCACTGATCAAGTACTCTCAAGGAAACTTTTACCCCGTCAGGATACCTCAGCGGTGAGTCGCGTCTTCGTGCACTACCGATTGACTATCTATAGATGCAACCACTAACAGCTACTACGAAGTAGACATCACCAGCTGAAGAAGCTTATAAGCACGAGAGATCCTAGCGTCATATATTACGCCTCCGAATTTGACGTCTTCGCGCTTAATATAACTACACAGAAACAAACACTGGTCAAAAGCTTGCCTTTCAAACCAGTCTGTCTTGATGCTGGCTATGGTTGGATCTGCACTGGAGGAGGTAGTGATGGCCAATGTGCCTTCATAAGCATCGACGAGCATGAAAGTGGCGAAACCGCTTTACGAAGGCATGTGGAAGTTGACGAATTATTGCCTCTCGGTCTGGATCCAGAGTCTCGACGTTCAATTCACGATTTTCGCCGGACTACTCCACGATGGCCTCTTTATCCGGGTGAAAATGCTGCAAAATATGAGCTGCAAGCCCATGAGCTCGGGGGAGATATAGTCAATTCTGTGACCATATACCTTATGCGCAGCGAACAAAAGGAATTTAAAGAGGAGGTTGTGGTTGTAATGACGTGAGTTCAAGGAGTGTCGCCGTAATATCATCGATTAACATGCTCAGAAACAATGACCATACGCTTCGAATATTCTCCTTAACACAATCACGGCTCCTCAAGACTCTTGACTTCCCTGTAGCGATGAATCATGCCTCAATATCTCCAGATGGAAACCTTCTCTTAGCGGTCGGTGACGAAGGGCGTGCATTCTTCTGCAGGAGGGTGCGATTGCCTGGTGCCACGGTTGACGGTGATTCATCATACTCAAGGTATGAATGGCATCAGATTGCTGAGCCCGAACTCCAACTCTCGGGTCAGGGACAGGAAGCTTGGTGCTTCACCACTGCCTTTTCACCGTCCGGTCATATTTGTGCAGTAGCTTCCCAGTCTGGCATCGTCACTATATTCGATACTACTTTGATTCATGAAGACATGGATATTGGCGAGGCGGTAATTGATGTTCTGAAGTCATCGAGACAAGCTGTGCCGTCAACATGGTACGGAGCCGTTCGGTCAATGAGCTTTTCTCCCGCTCCTTGGGACTTGTTGGCCTGGGCTGAGGATCGTGGTCGCGTCTGCGTTGTGGATCTACGCAATGGCTTGTCTTTTAAGCAGGTCATTGCGCTGGAAACTGACTCGCCAGACCTTAGTATAGTGGAAGTCGAAGATTACAATACTACGTCAGAGCAGCGGCAGCTTGAAATCGAACGCAGATTTCTAGAGAGACATAGGGAGGCGTTAGAGGCGCAAGACCATCTCGCTGCCGTAAGCCATACGGCAGACTACTTAGAGCTTGCCGCTGAAAGAAGACGACTCGAACGTGAAGTTGACGCTACCTCGCGAGATCTTCATGCGCTTACAGAAAGCGAACGTCAGCTCGTTGATTCGATCGGCTTAAGACGTCCGCAAGGAAGAAATAATGATTCTTCTAGCACCTCTTCCACTGGCCCAACTAGTGTCAACTACACGTCCAGTCGAAATACAGAAGCGCAGAGCTGGACTGGACTTCCTTCACCGACGCCTTCATCAAATATCCAAAGTCGCTCCACAGCCAGCATTAACGAATTCATGCGCCTACGTAACTGGGAACGAGCTCGTCAAAGCGATCGCGCCTATCAACCCCGTCGCCGCAGCTCCGTGGTCATCACATCATCATCTAATGCTTCCTCGCCGCAAGCCTCTTCTAGCCTAGCACCCATAGGTACCGCAACTCCAACACTTTCCGCATCGCCTTCGCGCCTGCCCTCCAGTAGCACAGATCTAACAGTACCCCATCTCCTAGACTCAGAACCATGGCAAACGATAACAGATGCCATGGGCGGCTCTAGCATGACCCCTGACAACATGGCCCGTCTTCGTAGCTTGCAAGCCAGGAGCCTCGAACGTAACAATCAAACTAGGACAGCGACTCAGTCCCACATGTATCGCCCTTCACAAGCCCTGCAAACCCTGCAAGGCGCTAGGGAGCAAACAATGATCGGAAGTGCAGACACTGCTGAAGCGAGGTTAAATGCTTTCAGAGAGGTCAATCGTCTGAGACAGGATCTGAGACAGCTGGAGGCCCGAAGAAACGATTCAACTCACCCAGAGGTTCTTTACAGGAGGCGGGAACGAGGTGATGTGGGTGTGACTACTATGGGCATTGGCTGGAGTGTGGAGGGAAGATATCTGTAAGTCGCTCAGAACTTTATTTTGATCTTGCCTCAGAAGGAGTATCTCAATTAACTGTACGCAGGTACGTTGGGACTGAGGACGGCATTTTGGAGTATCCGGTGAACATGGAGAACAGAAAAGCTATTCCTAGTATTTCATTCTTATGACGAAACAAGGCTCAATGCTTTGTGGCACGATATCCATACAGGCGGATACCTCTTGCACCGCTTACTGTTCTGGAGCAAAATTCTTGGCGTTTCGGTGTAATGGGTACCTTAGGAGCGATGGAGTCTAAATGTATGGTTATTATCAGGGACAATTGGAGGCATATTCAAGCATTGTTTGTGTATTGATAATAAAAATCTTTAGCATCGCAAACAACCACTTTCCAGGGGCTTTCGCCTGTATCCGTGAGCATAATCTAGTTGATGCATCCACTAGGCTCTAGCCATGTCATGTATGAGTAACCCGCCGTATTCCAAAGCCTTTCCGTCGCTAGGATGCCTAGGACGCCAAAATTACCTCCTCTTGACCCGCTAAAGAAGACATCATAGGTACATCATACATAACTATTTACATTCATACTATAAATTACGTTTCCTTGGAAGCCTACGTCAAGCTTTCTGTATCCAACCTGAATGCAGAAGGAAGTCGAAAAGCTTTGAACTCTTAGACGAATCGATCTATTCCGCCCTGAATTAGTAAACATCCTCGAGAGTTTACGGTATTCATATGACATACCTTGCATATCTCCCTAACGACCTTCCTCTTCAGCGCGCCGCCATTCTTCATCGCCTCCCGCAGAATGGCTTCCTTCATCGCTACGTAAGGTTTCGGCTGCACGCGAATAACAGAGCATAATTCCGCTTCCTCTTTCGTTAGGAGGTGCAAGTCAGGTGCGTTTTCACTGCTCATCTTGAGAGGTGCTGTGCCAGTGATGCCTGTGACTACATAGTGAGATTTCTTCTCCTGAGGGCCGGGCGGCAGGAGGGTCGTATTTGCGGTGCCATTTGTGAGAGGTCCCTTGGAATGTGTGCCATTTGTCAATGGACCTGTGTTAGATGGAGGAGGAACAGGTGTTGGAGGTGTTGGCTTCAAGCGCTCGGGAAGTTCAGGCGCGGTAAGTTCGACTGTCAAGGTCGCTTTTTGATGGGCCTCCTTTTCACTCTTTTTCTCTGGTCGGACACCCGCTTGGCGGTCGAAGGCGCCGGTGGGAGCTGGTCGTGCTGCACGGGCTATTTTCTCTTGTTCGTATTTCTCACCAGCTTTTAGATCACCGATGCGCATGTTGCGCCAGTCCTGTAGTTGGACGATGGCTTGCCGGAGGTTATGTTCGTATTCTAGGTTAGATGTGAAAGCTTCGTAGTCGGCATGGTTCATGATCCGTGCGAAAGGCTTCGCCTTATTCGCTAACGCTAATTCGTCTTTTGTTTTCTTCCGTTCGATTCCCGTATTCTTCTTATAGTCAAGTAGATTGTGTTCAAAAATCACCTTCTTGCGGTCTGCACGTGCGGTCAAACGCGAGTTGTAGATGTCCATGACCACCATCTTGAGTTCCATCTCTGGTTCGATCTCGCCTGTGCGTGGATTCAGGCCGTCACCAGGATCAAACTGCAGATGTTGGACTGCCTCTTCAGCATCGTTGTTGAATTCAGTCTCGAATTCCAAGCGACCAGGCATGTACCCTTGGATCTCATGGCAGGCGGGCCCACTAGCAGTAGGCTTCTGCTTGGGTGTTGCTGGTGGCGCGGATTTGGCTTCGTCTCTTCGTTTTTCAATACGCCTTTTCTTGTTGGCTTGGAAGACTTCTCTCGGCACCTCCTCCGCCAGACGTTTGTTGCTAGGGTCTGCATTGGCGGGTAAAGGGAAGTTGGGGCTCTTGATGTAGGTATCGATATAATGCTCCCTGACTTCGTCTTTGTCCCGGTAACCCCCAATATGATCTGCTATATCTGCCCATGATCCAAGACCATATACCTCGGCGCCCTCCAAAAGGCATAGCTCTTCATCTGCCCCCCAGTCCTCGTGATAGATGGGGATGGAATGTTGCTCGATGACGAGGAACTCATGTGTTGCAGGGTCATGTTCACGCGATTTTGCTGCATTCTTGAAGCACGGTACGCATAAATCATAGTCGGCGCAAACATGACATCGTATACGGACCTGTCAGTTGAGTTAGCCGCACTCTAGAAGACCCAATGCCAAGACTCTCTCAGAGCAAGGCTAGACCATACAGTGGCTGTAATATCCGCCGAGCAGACGTCGCAAATATACTTGAGTCCACCCTCGGTACCACGCGATATAGTCTTTTTCCTGATTACGCCCATCGTTGGTACTTGCAAGCACCTGGTCGTCTTCTGCGATCGCGGACCAGCCGTAAGCACGAGGACCGCGTAATTTCTGCTAGTTGCAAAGACCCATCAACGGCAGCTCCAAGCGGTGCAGTATCGCGTAAGATGAATAGCAAAGATGTGAGATCGTTCGTAGGGAAGTTGTGGGGCTCAGTGTAGTGCAATTCACTTCGTAGAGAGGTACGAACGACGAACGCCCAGTAGTGAATCTGCCGGGACCTTTGCATGAGGTTACTAGTGGCGGATCAGCCCGTGCGCCAAGCCACACTTTGGTCAGCAAAGTGGCTAATCTTAGATAAAGGACCCTTATTCGCTCTCCACCCCCAGCGATCCCAGACAGTTGTGAGTGGCACTTGTTACCTGCCCAGCCTCCAGCCTGGACTCTTTCTTGGTCAGCTTCTCGAACTGTGTTCAGGATGCTATGACCTTACGAGTCATTTTGTAGTCGAAATTGTCTTCCACCCTCATCCTTTAAGAACCACCTGAATTGGAGAGCTTGACTTGCACCGTGTTGTGACGCAGCGTTTCTCCGCATTTGGCATACAGGACGCCATCCACTCCTTATCATCTATACACTTCCTATCTCTCACACTCTGATCTGAAGAATTTCCACCCCGGCGTCATGTCCTGGAATTTGACTAAAAGTGAGACACTGGTGGCTACGTTATCGCAGAAGGAAACTGACCCTCGTTGCAGAATTCAAGGAGACCCATTTGGGTCCCCTCAAGAATTCCCTGGGCGGCAGATCGACCTCTACATCCACCATCAAGGCCGATACACCTGAGCCTATGGATGACAAGCTTACTACCACTACTAGCACAAGCAGCAATGGCATTGGTTAGTGATATAATCAGTAAGCTCCAACTCGATCTAACTTTATACAGCTGCGTCCGAGAGTATGGTCTCTCCACCTCAGGAACCCTCGAAGCCTGGTATCCTGATCGTTACCCTCCATGAGGGCAAGGATTTCTCCCTCCCACCTCACTACCAGCAGCAATACGCATCACTATACCAAACTTCAGCTTCCGGTGGCTTCTCTGTAGCCGGGTCAATGCGGGGCGACCCCTCAATGTCCCGCACTCCAGGTGCAATTTCTGGCTCATATTCACAAAATGCGCGACCTCAGTCTGGTGGAGGGATAAACGCTGCTCCGACTATCCATGGTCGTTACTCCTCACGGCATCTGCCCTATGCACTGCTCGACTTCGACAAGCTTCAGGTATTTGTCGATGCTGTTTCTGGGACCCCGTCAAATCCATACTGGGCAGGAGATAATACGTCGTACAAGTTCGATGTTTCACGTGCCACGGATTTGTCCGTACAGATCTACCTACGGAACCCTAATGCGCGACCTGGCGCAGGTAGGAGTGAAGATATCTTCCTGGGTGTAGTGCGGGTCAATCCGCGCTTTGAAGAAGCGAGGTCATTCGTAGAGGACCCTAAAGCAAGCAAAAAAGATCGGGAGCGAAATGTGGCAGCATTCGCTGAGCAAGAGCGGACGCTGGGCCAGAGCGGCACCGAGTGGTTGGATGTCGCTTTCGGCACTGGAGCTCTCAAAATTGGTGTCACTTTCGTCGAAAATAAACAGAGAACACTAAAAATCGAAGACTTCGAGCTTTTAAAAGTAGTGGGTAAAGGCAGCTTTGGTAAGGTCATGCAGGTCATGTAAGTACTACTAGGGTGGACGATGTGTCTAAGACAGTAGCTAATCCATATTCAGGAAACGTGACACCCACCGAATCTATGCACTTAAAACCATCCGTAAAGCACACATCATCTCCAGGTCCGAAGTCGCTCACACGCTGGCCGAGCGATCAGTTTTGGCTCAGATCAACAATCCCTTCATAGTACCCCTCAAGTTTTCTTTCCAATCTCCTGAGAAGCTCTACCTCGTTCTAGCCTTCGTCAATGGTGGGGAGCTTTTCCACCATCTCCAGCGAGAGCAGCGATTCGACGTCAATCGAGCACGATTCTATACGGCTGAATTGCTTTGCGCTTTAGAATGTCTCCACGGCTTCAATGTCGTATATCGTGATCTCAAGCCAGAGAACATCCTGTTAGATTACTCGGGTCATATCGCACTGTGTGACTTTGGACTCTGCAAGATGGACATGAAAGATGAAGATCGGACAAATAGTAAGCTTTTACATTGGAAATTGTCTTTGATTTAACTGATGAAGATACAAGCATTCTGTGGCACTCCCGAATACCTTGCTCCTGAACTTTTACTTGGTCAAGGTTATGACAAATCTGTCGATTGGTGGACCCTAGGTGTTCTTCTCTATGAGATGTTGACGGGTCTGCCACCTTACTATGACGAAAACACGAACGAGATGTACCGCAAGATCCTTTCAGAGCCGCTTCACTTCCCCGGGCCAGAAATCGTTCCTATGCCTGCGAAAGACCTTCTGATACAGCTACTTGACAGACGACCCGAACACAGACTTGGTGCTAAGGGACCTTCTGAAATCAAAGCACATCCATTTTTTAATGCTATTGACTGGAGAAAGTTACTGCAAAGAAGATATGACCCCACATTCAAGCCAAATGTCGTATGTATCCTCATTCCCACGTAAGCACAAAGGAAGTATGCTAATCTATTCAGACTGACGCACTTGACACTGCCAACTTTGATCGCGAATTCACCCAGGAAGCACCTACCGACTCGTACGTCGAGGGTCCTGTGCTATCACAAACTATGCAACAGCAATTTACAGGCTGGTCCTACAATCGTCCTGTTGCAGGTCTTGGTGATGCCGGTGGTAGTGTGAAAGATCCCTCGTTTGGGAGTGTTACTGGTTAAGGAGTAGAGCACTGGAGGGGGCGACATGAGAGACGATTACGAATGCATCTGAGCACGCGTGATAGGTGGTATGATCACTGCCCATAGACATTTTTGCCACTTGATGAAAGGTTCTGTAGTAGAAGGGGCTCTGTTCTATACATACACATCCATGCCCAGCTATTTTTTGCCGAGCCAGAGCAGTTCAAATCGGACAACGCAATTCCCTTACAGATGTAACCCATTGTATTCCTTTTACTTACTTAAGCATTAGTAAATTGCGTGGTACTAACTGAGCAATAACAGTGCGAATTGAGGCGACCATTGGGCTTTAGGCTTTAGTGCTTGGCGGGGTACAATGCGGCAAGCTCGGCGGGGCAATTAACGTTGTTCGACGTAACTGAGTTAGGTCCACAACTTTATAAACCCAAACACCTTTCTGTTTGTCCGTCGTTGAACAATCTAAAAGCAATTTATCTAGAAAACCAACAAAATGCCTTTCTCTCAAGCCAGCGAGCTAGAAGCATGGCAAGAGCTCCAGACGCATCACACTGAATTGGGTCGCAACATTGTGTTGAAGGAAGCTTTCCAGAAAGATCCTCAACGCTTCGAAAAGTTCTCCCGTACCTTCCACAATACCGCTGACAAGTCCGAAATCCTCTTCGACTTCTCCAAGAACTTCATAACCGAAGATACTCTGGCCCTGCTCGTCAAATTGGCGAAAGAGGCTGGGTTAGAAAAGCTTCGAGATGCTATGTTCGCTGGGGAGAAGATCAATTTCACAGAGAAAAGAGCCGTATACCATGTTGCATTGAGGAATGTCACCAATCAGCCCATGCAGGTGGATGGGAAAAGTGTGGTTGAGGATGTCAACGAAGTGCTGGAGCACATGAAGGTTTTCTCCAATGAAGTCAGGAGTGGGGAATGGAAAGGTTACACGGGAAAGAAGATCAATACCATCATTAATGTCGGCATCGGAGGGTCAGACCTGTGAGTGGATCAGTTGAAGTCACAATGGAAGAGGAGCCTGACCCTAGACATAGGGGACCAGTAATGGTCACGGAAGCACTAAAGCCATACGGTGACCGCAGCCTCAAGTTACATTTCGTCTCCAATATCGATGGTACCCACATGGCAGAGGCTCTGCGTGACTCGGATCCGGAAACTACCTTGTTCCTGATTGCCTCCAAGACTTTCACCACGGCTGAGACCACGACAAACGCTAACACAGCTAAGCATTGGTTCCTTGAAGCAGCAAAGGACCAAGAACACGTTGCCAAGCACTTCGTTGCCCTTTCCACCAATGTCGAGGAAGTGACGAAGTTTGGTATTGATAAGAAGAATATGTTCGGTTTCGAGAGCTGGGTTGGCGGCCGTTACAGTGTTTGGAGTGCCATTGGCCTCAGCGTGGCCTTGTACATTGGTTTCGATAACTTCCATGAATTCCTTGCCGGCGCTCATGCAATGGACAAGCACTTTAAAGAGACTCCTCTAGAGCAAAATATCCCAGTCATCGGAGGTCTTCTCAGTGTCTGGTACTCAGACTTCTTCGGTGCACAGACCCATCTTGTGTCGCCTTTCGATCAGTATATGCACCGCTTCCCGGCCTACCTGCAGCAATTGTCGATGGAGTCGAACGGTAAAGCTATCACGAGGTCAGGTGATTACGTGAAGTACACCACAGGGGCAGTTCTTTTCGGCGAGCCTGCCACGAATGCCCAGCATTCGTTCTATCAGCTGCTGCATCAGGGCACAAAGCTTATCCCGACTGACTTCATCCTTGCAGCGGAAAGCCACAATCCAATTGAAAACAACAAACATCAGAAGTATGTCTTCGAAGCGCCAGAAAAATGAGCTTTTGGCTAATATATCACAGGATGTTGGCGTCTAACTTTTTCGCCCAAGCTGAAGCCCTGATGGTGGGCAAGCCACCAGAAGAGGTCCAGGCCGAGGGAGCATCCGAGGAGCTTGTCCCTCACAAGACTTTCCTGGGCAATCGACCCACCACTTCCATCCTTGCTCAGAAGATCACCCCAGGTACCTTGGGAGCCCTGATTGCCTACTACGAGCACTTCACTTTTACCGAAGGGGCAGTATGGAACATCAACAGCTTCGACCAGTGGGGTGTAGAGCTGGGCAAGTCTCTAGCTAAGAAGATTCAAGCAGAGCTCGACCAACCCGGTGAGAGCAAAGGGCATGACTCCAGCACGAGTGGATTGATCAACGCATTCAAGAAGAAGTCAACAATGTCATATGAAATGTCTGCTGAGAAATGATATTAGCGATCGTGAATAGAGAAATGATTTTATGAACATAGAAACGAGCATAAGCCTTAAGCACACAACAGAGCACCAAATATTAGCTCGAACAAAAGATACCTCACCAATTACTTAGAGAATCGTATATATTGACAAAGAATTATGCATTGTTCATCGTTCTTGGTTCACCCCTGACATCTGGCCCTGACTAGGAGGCGATCACCCGTCCAAAAAAGCAACCCAGAGGCAAGGCTCAGGAACCACAACCGTCAGCATGTCCAGCATTCCAAACCCCCTTCCAATGCTCCGGTGAAATCCTTCTAGCTATGGCTGTCTCGGGCTTTCGAGGACTTTCGCTACTGTTTCGCGTATCCATTATTTTCTTCTTAGCTCTTGCGGAATCCGCCAGCGCTGGAGGCGCGGAGCAAAAGGCCAGCTATGCGCCTGGGGATGCTATACCTATTAGTTGTTTGAATCGGACTGTGTGAGCCTTCCCGCTGCATGTTAGCCAATTGATCTTTCCGTCAAGATGCTTAGTATAGCAATTGGGAGCTTGTGGCTAATTGTTGTGCCTGCGAATATAGTGACACTGGAGAACATGTAAGCCACAAGCGTTGCGGAAGGAGAAACGTTCAATTGTGTCGAGGCGTTCTGGGGATCTAATATGCTCTTTACAGATCACAGATGATCAGGGCCAGCTGCAATACATTCCTTTCTTCACATGCAACGAGACCGGACGCCCACTCGAACTCTACTTCGGGATTGAAAAAGGTTTGCTGATATGCCCTTCCCCTACAACTACACAACCACCATACTAACTACACTAGACATAAACTGCACCCTCGAATCAATAGACGACCCTCTCTTCCACCTCCTCGAATTCTACATCCACAACGACGCCCCCCTAACCTGCCGCATACCCACCCACCCCCTAACCACCCCCTCCACCCCACCCTCCACCACCACCACCGCCACAAACGACGATTACATCCCCCTAATATTCGCCCTCTCCGGCGCCCTCCAACTCTCCCACCTGCACATCTCCTCCAAACTAAACGTCCTCCTCCACACCAGTCCCTCCCTCCTAACCCGCGACGCCTCCATCCTCGCCGCAACCGCCTACTCCAGTCCCTCCCTCAGTTCCGCCTCCTCTCGAATCGTGATCGGCGACCCCTTAGCCCTGCAATTGAGTGTGCATTGGTACAGCACGCCCACATTACCGCCGAGTACGACGGGATTGAAACATGGGTTGGGGGGGCATGTGCATTTGAGTACGGTTGTGTATTGTTTTTTGAGCGCGGGGGTGGGTGTGGCGGCGAGTTTGGCGTATTTTAGGGGCGTGGAGCTGCCGAGGAGGATAAAGAGGTATGGGAAGGATAGGATGGGGGGGGAGAGGGGGGGGTATGCGTTTCCGGGGGCGGGGATGAATGGATTTGGGCCGGGGAAGAGGGATTGAGAAAGATGATGATAGGTTTTATATTGGGGAGGGGAATGTATGAATATGGTAATAGCGTGTATATACCCCTTGCGTTTAGGTACGATTTCGATTAGTTGAGTGCAGCTTACAGTGTGCGTTACGCACCTCAGCCTTGTTTCGCGTTGATGAGGAAGATCGAGAATTCAGGGAGCAAGTCAAGAGATATCCAGCCCTGAGGAGCTTACAAGAATCGAAGGGCATCAGCACCACCATAGGGTAAAGGTCGGGAGGCAAAAGCGCGGCAATATCTTTCAGCTGGCTCTTATGATGGACCGCAATGTGCCATTCCTTCACTTATCCTACGTCTTCTTCTGATGAAAGACTGCGCCGGATTTGCCATGGAAATTATCGTCCGAGTCTCTCACTCTTAAAGAAAACTTGTTTTTAACAAGGGAAAATAAGCCATTGAAAGAATCTTACCTCTCTCAAACGAGCCTACGACCTTGTCCATTACTACTTGAAACCCTCCTTCTCGCGACACTCTTTCCTTGTTACTGTTCTTTTGACTTTGTGTCCAGTGCCTCTTTTTTGGTGTGGGGACAAATGGTCTCCCCAAGGAATCCATCTTGACGACTTTAAGAACTCATATCGCAAGAAGACGCAGTGAATATAGGATACTGAGTGTGACTCAGGCCAGTTACACTTCCGATGCATGAGGGATCTTCGTCGAGACCCAGGATGTTATCAGAGCATTGGGGAGGCCGTCTGGTGGTTATAGCCAAGCTAAGTGGAGGGGCCAGAATAGCAAGTTGTCCATTAACGGTGCGGACAGCGTTGGTGGTCCACCGGTGCCCCTGTGCTTTGAAAGCGTACCCATGCTTTACACAATTCTGTTTGTTCCCCGATGTGTAATAAAGGTGCTATATTCACCTCGCTGGATGCATTCACTAGGCCCCTTTCCGACATAGGTCTGTATTCTAGGAACTTAATTTATCGTACCTGTCAGTACTAGTAAACATTGTCCAGGACCAGATAATAATACCAAACAAAATTTGGATCAAGGGGAATACTTGACGCTTTGCTGAAGGCTATATACACATGAGAGAGTGAATGAGAGAGACATTAGGATGGCCGAAGTGAGTATGTGTCACGGCTAACGTCTCTGATGGGCCGTGCGGAGAAAACCTGCAGTTTTGGAGCATAAGATTTCCAATCCTCTCAAGCCCAAGCTCAACAAACATCTCGCTAAGAGACACCTGGTCTGGATTCGCGAATAGTGAAGCTCTGCAACCTACTCGGGATGGTAGAGAGAAACTCACTTACAAGTCGTTTCCTGATAAGGTCTAACAGTCCAATCTCTTTATACATGCGTCGATCCTAGACCTCATACAGCACTTGATTCCTCGGTAATTTGCAATTAGAACCTTCCGCTTGTCAACTTATTTGGACCAAGACAAACCCAGTTTGCAGACTCCAGGTACGTTGGAAGATACATAAACCTCGCCTTAGCAGGAAAAGACATCATGATGTTAACAGAAAGAGCTAACTAGTGCTTAGCACTCATCTCCAGCTTTGATCAACCTGCTTATATGGACGGTGTTAATAGTAAAGTGTTACCTAAAGCACAAAGCAACACAGCAAATTTGAATTCAGACGAGCTTCCTCTAACACACTGATACCTTGTTGAGTCGGCCTGAATCACGTACTACCATGGAGGCAATCCTCAGTCGTCTTCGACAGCTTGAAGACATTGAAACGACGCTCTATATCCACCGACAAGCCGTACTTCGGCATCGTCAACACGAAGATGGAGAACGAGAGACCAGACGACAAAATGAAGACCAGGCCTACCTTGCCGCCCTGTTAGACCGAGACCGCGAAGAAGATGTAAATTAAGATGTCTTAAAAGCTAGAAAGTAATAGACTAACTGCGAAGCATTAGGAGCTACGTCGTCAACGACGAGAGTTTTGCCGCTCTTCTCTTACAGGCGATGTGATAACCCGCGATCCAAGAGAGACTCTTCGCCCCTTCAACGTGGGTGTCGGACCTACCACGAGGAGCAAAGCCAAAGGTCGGCGAAAAGCCAGCAAATCTAAACCTCAGTCGAAGATCGATCACAAAGGGCTTCCGACAGCCCATGATGGTCAAGGTAATGCACTGTGGACGCGGCCTTCCGATGGCAAATTGGTATACTTGAATTGCCCTATGGAAGGCTGCGACAGGACCAGCTTTCTCCACATTCTAGCATTTCGCAACCATATGTCCCATCCGGATGGTCTGCATAAACTTAAGCAATTCTCTAAGAGCAACGATCACGCCATTGAGACGTATGGAATAGTCGCGCCTGGTCAGGAAGGTCCAATGAATAACGTCAATCTGCCGCCTGTCAGCGTTACACCTTCAACGAGCATGCGACGTGCGGATGTTTTGACCCCAACAGCCTCGAGCTCCGATGACGAGACTGCGTCTGGCCAGCCACAAGGCTCGCAAATTTCTGTCGGCTCGATAGGGCGACCAAGCACTTCCTCCGAGGGTCATAGGATGAAGCAGTTTCGAAGAGCATCCCAAGCGACCGGCATGCAAACGAGATCACGAGCCCAGCAAGCTGCGCAAGAATTCGATGGATATCTTAGCGAAGAATCCGATGATAGTGACGAGGACCAATCACCAATCAAGCATATCCCTAGGAATCGGATTGACCAAGATCAGGCAGCTGGACCAAAATCTCCCTCTTCGACCCTTCCCCTTGATCAACGAGAAGTCGTTAATACTCGCACAAGAGCTTCCAACCGCAGGACCAATTTAGTCGCCCAGCAATCTGTCAAACCGGCCCTCAAAGAAGAACGAGACGGGAGTCCTCTCTTTAAGGAATGGCAGCTTGTAGAGCTGTCTAGGCCAGAGAGTGCCGTTGCTGTTCCTGTTGACTCCGGCGAAGGAGTGGGGGACAAATCTCTAACACTTACGACCGACGCCCTGGAAATTCGGAAAAGGGCTGCTTCAGAACTTCCCACGACCCCTCCACCTTCAAGCAAGCGCTCTCGTACTGCCGACGTGTCTCGGACCGTCTAAGCGGATCGGCACAAGTGATGGGATGTGCAACCCAATACAAGAGATGCTTCTCGTTGTTCATGAGCCAGCTTTGCTTTTGCAGTATTCATTCTTCGTCTTCGTCTTCGATCCAACCATCCTCATATTTATGATGTATCCTTTTGGAGATTTGAACATCATGTTTTCGTTATAATCATTCAACAGCAGCTTCGTCGCCGATTTACCTCTTGCGTCATCTGCTCCCAATCCAGGCCATCCTATCTCGGAATGCTGAGTGACGTCTACCACTCGCTCTGATCCCAGTCAATAGCTTGGCCGGTAACTCGGTGGAAAAGAGCTGGGGATGTCGATGGGAACATTGAGATCTCTATTGAACGAAGATCGGATTGCGGCTCCTTTATCACGATAAAAGCGTTGTATAATAAGTGTTGTCCCGCTGTCATACCAGGCCGAAGCGTCAATCAGTCTGCTCTCATCCGTGAGAAGAGAAGCGCTTGGTACGGCGAAGGGTGGTGAGAAACGCAATAAAAGCAGCATTGAGAACCTGCATATAATATGATGCTTCTACAACGTGATGACTTGAAGTTCAAGTATGCTTTTCCCGCAGTATGCCAACATGAATGACAAAACCAGACCCCTCTCTCAATCCTTCGATCAGAAGATCATCTGGCACCCTCCAAACTTTGAAGGTCTTATGGAAAGCAAATAACCAGGCCCCAAAGACTAAATCAGAGCGAAGTTGCTGAGCTATGATACATACTGTTGGTTTTCCTAAGGATGAGGCATTTGGTAATTGACATATTTCTGCACAGGTACGCACCATTGGTTCGATGAGCGCTTCATTATAGATACAATCGCAAGCTATAACGGCGTTGATGCTATTGTCACTGTCTGAATCAATTCCAATCAGTTTTGGGAGGTCTGATATCGAGCTTAACTCCCAGTCCACGGCCATGATCAGGATATTGTCACTCCTCGAATTGGAATCCGGTATCTTGCCGCGCTGCTTGCCCTTGTCATAACTTTTGGATTTTGGGGCGTTATTCTGAATATTCGGCTTCAGCCATTTGAAGACGTATTCTTGATCAGTTGCGACGTATTTTCTAACTCGAGGGGATAAAGCAATAGCAACAATACCGGAAATACCGCAACCCAGCTCCAGCACCATCGATTGCCGATCGAGGACCGATGATTGAAAGAGCAAGTTCTCCTCCAAGGCAATCCACTCGGCGAACAGTGGTGTAATTTTCCACACCACTGCACCGGTCGTGCCCTCTGTCCGGTTGGATGAGAGGAGCCCTGGACTCTGGATAATGTTCAAGTCTCTCCCAGATACTGTAAATTCAAGATTTGTAGCTTTTGCATCCACGAACCCCAGGTTCTGTGAGGGTACATCTTGTGAGAAGAGGAGAAACGTCTCTTCTTCTGGATCGCTGATCTCGTCCCCCAGTGCTGAAATCAGACTATGGAGTGCCATCACAGTCATTGTCTCAATGCATTCAAAGCACGCTTAGCCGATGTAATCCTGCATCTGCAAGCAAGGAACATGTGGTCCAGTGACCATTGTTTGCCGCAATAATGAAAAACAGCAGCGATAAGGAGTTGTGATACGATGGGTTGCAACGAAAAGCGGGTCTGCAGCGCACCGGTCTAAAAATGTAAATTCTGCAGGCATCAATGACGACTTAAGTACAACAGCCGCTGAGTCTGGTGGCCTAACATGGGAGGCCTAAGAGACAAAGTAGTATAAGACAGTGCTATCAGATCCAGTCTCTCGGTCCTTCTGGATTTATGTAGCAGGAATTGCCCATATACTTTATCAATTGCGTGGATAGAAGACAGTTGGTGTTTTTCTTGCAAAGATCTGTTACTTTGAAGATCGACACAAGCGTGCATAAGCCGGCGGGAAGGCTAACCCTTGCACAGCATAATTGCATCACCAGGTCTGACCAATAACGTCAAACCAAGAGAGCTGTATTGGCCTCCCAGGCAAAGCGCCCTACCTGCGCCTCACAATACTCCCGAGTTACAGGCTCCAGCTTATATCTGACCGGCAATAGACCTATAAAGACTACCACCTCGTTATCCTTATCTTACTTCCTACTTCTTCATCTATCACCCTCCTGTCTATCCCATCATGTCTGCAAAGGACCGCAACTTCAGGCCACAGCCCAGGGTATACCGGAGTCCTCCATTCACCGTGGAAGCGTCCGGCTACGAGCCTGTTAAGGGCGAAACGATACCTAGAAGACATCCTGCTGCCAAGGACAAGCTTATAGATACACCCTCGGAAGACGTCAGAACCATCTTTGATATCCTCAAGCGTAGCGCCGACAAGTTTGGCAATGCCAAAGCTTTAGGTACGAGGAAGGTGATCAAAATACATTCTGAAACCAAAAAAATCAAGAAAATCGTGGATGGGAAGACCCAGGAGGTTGACAAAAAGTGGTCTTACTTCGAGCTGAGCGGATACAACTACATGAGTTTTGTCGAGTATGAGAAGCTGACTGGCCATATTGGGTCTGGTCTTCGGGAGCTTGGTATGGTCAAGGGTGACCGCTTAGAATTGTTCGGAGCTACAAGGTGAGAACATATGCTCTTCGTTAGGTTTCCAGTACTGATGGCACCGCATAGTGCCCACTGGCTTGCAATGTCTCACGGAGCAGTCTCCCAGTCAATGCCAATAGCAACGGCCTACGACACGTTGGGAGAAGAGGGTCTCAGGCACTCTCTGGTCCAAACTGAGGCGAAAGCTATCTTTTGTGAACCCCATCTCCTGCCAACTCTGATAAACCCTTTGAAGGATGCAAAGGAAATCAAATTCGTTATCTACAACAGTGACGGCGAGGTCAAGCAGGCGAATATCGACAAACTTAAGAGTGCCTATGACTATCTTACAATCATGAGCTTCGAGGAGCTGAAACAGCTTGGCGAGAAGAACCCAGTAGAGCCTGTCATACCAGATCCTGAAGATCTGTGCTGCATCATGTACACCTCTGGGTCAACTGGTACTCCGAAGGGCGTACCGATCAAACACAAAGCAGTTGTTGCATCTGTTGCTGGAGTGACCACCATCATCGGTCAATATGTTGGCCCTGGCGACAAACTGCTCACCTACCTGCCGCAGGCGCATATCCTAGAGTTTGTCTTCGAGAATGCCTGTCTGTACTGGGGCGGTACCATGGGCTATGGTAGCCCCAAGACTCTATCAGACGCCTCGGTCCGTAATTGTAAAGGTGACATTCGCGAGTTCAAGCCAACGATTTTGGTCGGTGTGCCTGCTGTATGGGAATCAGTGAAAAAGGGGATTATTGCCAAGGTCAATGCAGGCAGCATCGTAGTTAGGAATCTCTTCTGGAGCGCACTTGCTGCGAAGAGCTTCCTTCTGTCTACAGGCTTACCTGGGACAGCAATCCTCGACGCGGTCGTGTTCAAGAAGATCAAAGATGCAACTGGTGGCAGTCTACGTATCTGCATGAATGGAGGTGGCCCAATCGCCAAAGACACCCAGCGGTTCATCTCCATGGCCATTACACCCATGATAGGAGGATACGGTCTTACGGAGACCACCGCCATGGGTGCCTTGAATGATCCCATGCACTGGACGGATAGTGCGCTTGGAGACATTCCTTCGTCCATCGAAGTTAAGCTTGTCGATTTCGAAGAGGCTGGCTACTTTACCTCAAACAAGCCACCTCAGGGGGAGATCTGGATCCGAGGAACCCCCGTGTTCGACGGCTACTTCAAGAATGAAGAAGAGACTAAAGCAACTCTTACTGCTGATCACTGGTTTATGACAGGCGACATCGGCGAATTTGACAAGAACGGGCATCTCAGAATCATTGACCGCAAGAAAAACCTGGTCAAGACTCTGAATGGTGAATATATTGCACTCGAGAAGGTAAGTAATGCTGTGCCAGGCTGTGTCTGACTTTATCTGACGTAACGCAGCTTGAGTCGATATACCGCTCCGCAACGGTAGTAGCTAACATCTGCGTCCATGCTGCCACTGATCGCAACAAGCCTATTGCTATCATTGTGCCAGCTGAACCTGCTCTTATGAAGCTTGCTAAAGAAAATGACATCGAAGGTCATGGACTTGAAGATCTTGTTCACAATGAGAAGCTCAATGGTATCGTTCTAAGGGAGATGCAACAGGCTGGCAAAGATGGTGGACTGGCTGGCATCGAAATTATCGACGGAGTCGTCATGGCGGATGAAGAATGGACAGCAGCAAATGTAAGCTTTTTTCTCATAGACATGTCATCACTCGCTTACATGTCCTTTAGGGCCTTACGACGGCGGCTCAAAAGATCAACCGGAGAGGTATCCTGGCCAAGTACAAAAAGGAAGTCGACAAGGCCTATGGTAAAGGAAATTGACAAGATTAGTTATCTGTTCTAGTCAAAGCATTGCTTTTTGGTGCTACGAGGGAAACGATCTATAACGGGCTGGTGTTTAATTGGATTCAATTCTGTATCAGTCATTTCCTCAGCGCTCATGCATGGTCAAAGCATGTACAATTAAACCAATTATTGGGAGCGGTAATGAATAGCGTATCTTTCTCTTGGGCATTAGATTCCAGCATTGGTGATGATAATGGTCCACAACTTGCCTACATGGGTTTTGCCTCGCCATTGTCCCTAGTTGGGTGGAAGCGAGGAGGTTTCGCTCCAGCTGAATATTCTCGTATCTCCAGCACTCGCCATGACCTCTGTAATGATATCCCTATCTTCCTTCCCCCCTCCTTCCCCTCCCCCCTACTCAACCCTCCTAATCCTCGGCACCATTCCCTCCAACTCCCTCTTATCCTCCTCCGTAGGCCTCAACCCAAAAATATCCTCCGCTTTATCCGTGAGCAGGAGGCCGACACCTGACCAGACGATGGCGCCGAGGCCGAAGTAGAGGCGTGTTCGGGGGGCGAGGTTGCGGAAGGATCTGTGAGGGGGGGAGAGGGGGGTTAGTGGGGGGGGAGGTTTGTTG
>KI911120.1:669126-778078 GCA_000482085.2 Cladonia metacorallifera KoLRI002260 | reverse complement strand
GGGAGGTTTGTTGGGGGGGGGGGAGGTACTGCCAAAGGGACATGCTGAGTACTACTATACTAGTGTGTCATAGTGGTCTGGCGGCAGGGATTGGTGGCTGAGGGTTGGGAGCGAGAGTTGTGACACGAGATTGGAGTATGTTAGGTGTGGGTTGTAACGCGTGGTGTTAGGATGTCGGAGGAGAAAATCGGCAGAGTGCAAATGTTATCAACGTTAATATTGATCATTAATTCAGCAGCCGAGCCCATTGGCTGGTATCTATGTAATATGCTCTCTATGCAAGTTTCCCCCAAACACAGTGCGCCAGCCATATCAATCATACATGGCTCCATTTCGCTAATTGTAAATCAGAAATAATAATAGGTGACACCTCCAAGAGCTGTCATTCCCACACCAAGCCACCACCATTTATCAGCTTGAACGGGCTCTTTCCGCTTCTTCAGCACGTTCTTGTTCGTGAAACCTCCGAGATCCCCAAGGCTTCGTTTGACTTTCCCCGTGGCAGATGGAGCTGTAGACGCCGTACTCGTTGGGTTCAGCGTTTGTGTTGGCAACATCATTGGTGGTTTGTAGGCTAAGTACATGGGATTGAGTGGCGAGCCGTCGAAAGCGTACAGGCTGAGTTGTTGGGCGCCGCTGTAGGCGTCTTCTCCGACTGTGTAGTCCTATAGGTGCATTAGTTGGTTTGGTGCTGAGGGCTCTACATTAATAGGAGTACCTTAAAAAGCTCGCTTTGGTTATAACGCGTGTAAATGCCGTTTTTGTTATTGCAAGGATCCGATAGAAGCTGACGTCCATCAACGCCGAAGGGTGTAAGACTGAGGGAGCCGTTCGCATTCTTCACATATGTGCCATGCTGCCATTGCATGATTCCTTCCGGGCACGAGGGATTCGTAGCTGTAAGGGTGAGACAACGGACATAAGACCAGTAGTAAAGTTAAGAGACCCACGATTTGAAACCGCTCTATAGTATGCCTCCTCATAATGGCCATCGTCTGTAAAGGAGTATGAGAATCCTGTAAGGGTAGGCTCAAACATTTTGTCATTGACTGGATCATAGAAACCCTACAGACGTCAGGCTCCTCTCTAGTATACATTCAGGCTTCACTGAACAGCAAGAGCTGTCACCATACAAGGAGGAGTACGTACTGGTCCTGTTATCACTTGTCTTGATTTGGTAGTCCATGTCCCTGTCAACTGAGGGTCAGTACTCTGAGCGTACGTCAAAGGCGCCAGCGCAGCGCCCAGCGCCAGTAACGATTGTAATGACACGATCATAAGGAGTATGAGTGGGGAGTTGCTTGATTGTTGAGAGTTTATCTGGACTCTGAATTAGCTATCACAGGGATGAGGCGTCATGCGCTAGCGAGGGAGCCGCAAGTGCCAACTCCAGAAATAGAATAAAAGTCGATGTTTAACGTCCGTGTAAACTATTTCATATTCGGATGATTCTCACTCTAGTGCGTAAAGCCAATGGAATGATTACACACTCGTGTAAAAGGCCTGGATGAATGATGGCCATGATTAAAGAGATGGGTCCATTGTGAAGCCTTGGGTAGATGGTTAGAGAGATGTCTCATACAGCAAACGACATGGCTGGTCTACGAGCAGCCAAGAAGCAATTAAGGTCCCTAGTAAAACAGAAGCTCTCACAACTACCTGAAGATTCAATAAACCAGCAATGTTGGTGTTTCTCAAGCCACTTGACTAGCCTACGGTGCTGATTTAAGAGCACTACAGCTGCTGTCGCTACGCAGGCTCTATTGTCCTTGCCCGAGTATAAATGGGCAAATCGCATTGGCATTTACCTATCAATGCCCAAAAGCGAATTGTCAACCAGAGACATTGTGACACATGCATTTGCGCATGACAAAGAAGTATTCGTGCCATATCTTTACAAACTTAATTCTCAGGATCGAAGCAAGCCAGTGTCAGTGATGGATATGGTGTCGTTGCATTCTAAGAGCGACTTCGAAGGTTTGGACCGTGACGCCTGGGGAATCCCCAGCGTTGCAGAGAACTCGATAGTGGGAAGGGAAAGGATTCTAGACATCCCAGACACCGAGGATGGTGGCCACGAACGGGAATCGCATAACGAATTCGGCTCAACAGAGACCGAGAAAGGGAGACTTGATATGATCATCATGCCAGGAGTTGCTTTTGACAAAGGCCTAGCAAGGCTTGGGCATGGTAAAGGCTTCTATGATGTTTTCTTGGAGCGATATCATTCTTCCAAAGTCGCTCCAATGCCTTTTCTGGGTACGTAAACTTTTTTAGTTCTATGTTGCATTTCCTTCCTGACGTAGCTTCAGTCGGGCTTGCCCTTGAAGCGCAACTCCTCCCAGAGGACCAGAGTATCCCCACTGATGCTTCGGATTGGCAGCTGGACGCGCTCGTCATTGGTAACGGTATGACCATCCGCCGTAGGAATTTAACTGGTTAAGGAATATTGACTAGAGGCACTGAAATCTTTTTTGGTTGTCAAAGCGCTTTGTGAACCTTGAAGGCTACAGCGGCTTGTGCAGAAGTCCTTGGTGCTGTAATATTATTGTAATGCTTGAATGAGGGATACATTGTCTCCCTTCAACAGTATCTGGCCTACAGCTTCTGTTAGCCCAATCAAGATTACGTTCCCAAACGACGAATCCATACCTAGCTCCCTTCGCTTTTCTTCATCTGTCTTCGTAGCTTGTTTCACCTCCACCGCATCATCAATCACTAAGTTCATGAACTCATCAAAACCCTATCGCCATGAATCAGCAATGTTTGCCTGAGGCCAGGTCTTAGATTGACTGACCCTGATCTTTCCCTCTATCCGAATCGCCAGCTGCTCGTATAACCATATTGACACGGTGGAGCGCTGCTGAAGGAGCTTGAATATGAAGTTAATCGGGGGTAGAAGGACCTTTCCTCTCCCACCACCACCGCCGCCTCGCCCAGTCATGATGTTTGCTAGTTCTGATTGACTTCGTAAAGCTGCAAGGCCGAGTTGACAGCGAATTGGACAAGATCAGCTTTTCTATGGTGGAGGGGTCAATCACGCTCAGAGAGTCGATGCATATCTCCTAAGAACTGTACAAACGTTGAAGGGCTACGCGGTGAGAAGTGCGGAACTCGGTCCGGAAAAACAATGTTCCAAGGCATCCTCACACATGTCTGCGCCTCCGGAGAAAAGTGCTTTGTTCTAGGCTGATCAGCATCTCTGCCCTTTTGATCGGACTCATCTATGAGCCATTCCCATTGTCGCTCTTCTACTTCCTCGGGAACGTAACCTTGCTCTGGCTGTGCAAACCATCATACGTGAGATGAGGTTTGGCACCTCGGCGAGCGTGGAACACATAACCGCATTGGAAGACCGCGATCTATTCGATCAAGATGACCTCGGCGGGCTCAGAGAGCTACGGGCCAGTGCTAGTAGCTCTGTCTACTATGCAAAGCAATGTTGATCGCGCCCAAAAAACCCAAGCCCACGAGTTCTTGGAAAAGTTTCAGAAATCTGTATGTCTTGTTACACTTGTGGTCATTGATTGGGCTCTGCTGACCCTAGCATGTTGTAGCCAGAAGCATGGAAGACCACACACTCCATTTTATCAGCCCCTAATACACCATCCGAGCCAAAATTGTTTGCGGCGACAACACTCAAAGGCAAAGTACGACCTAATCAGGTCCCTGTATTTAGACAAGCCAACGCTCACCATTCCAGATAACCTACGACCTTGATCAACTTCCGCGGCAATCACTCCCAGCTCTCCGAGATTCTATCATCCAGCTTCTGGCGACCTATAACGATGGTCCTAGACCTATAAGAACACAGTTATGTGTGTGTCTTGCGAACTTGGCAATCCAGATGACGGAATGGAAGGATGTCCTTCAAGTCGTAGGATCGACCCTTGGCAGCAGCGGCGGTGACTGCGTCTTGGAATTCTTGAGGGTCCTACCTGAGGAGGTCACCGAAGGACGAAGAATCAACTTGACAGTATGTAGGGACGAGACACCGTCAGCTTGCAGGCAAACACCGTCGAATTTGCGAGCGAGAGACATCAGAATCTAATCATCATATCATCCATAGGAAGAGGATCTCCAAAATCGAACGAAAGAATTGCTAGAGGACAACGCCACCCAGGTCCTTAGGCTCCTGACACAGTACTCTCAGTCTTCTGGTAAACTTCTTTCATAGTGTAAGGGCAAGTTCGGATATAATGCTAACCCCTAGACAGCGAGTGCAGCGTCAAATCCGCATTTACTAGAGTGTACTTCCTCATGGCTTCAGGAGATCCCAGTCGCGGATGTGGTTAATTCGCCCCTCTTCGATGCCGTTATTAACGCCCTCTCAATAGATGCATCCTTCGAGGCCGCTGTGGACTGTATGTGTACAATTTTACGAGACACGCGTGAAGTTGATGAATGCATTGAGATCATTTCGATTATATATCCTCGTTTAATGTCGCTGCGGCCCCACGTTGCCCAAGCAGCAAAGTCAGAAGACCAAGACACCTTCAAAGGCTTCACTAGGATCTTCGCTGAGGCTGGTGAGCATTGGGTGGTCATGATTGCCCGACTACCAGGCGATTTTAGAGGGTTGGTGGAAGCTATACTTGAATGCTGCGCTAGAGATACGGACCGAGAGGCGATTGCTCTGACCTTCTTGTTCTGGTACGAACTCAAACAGATGATTGTTCTGGACATATACAAGGAAGCTCGGACCAACTTCGCCGACATCTTTGCCAAATTGGTAGACATCATGATAAAACACTTGGAATATCCGACTCCAGAAGGCCCAGACGAGAATGATTTGTTTGATGGAGACAGGGAGCAAGAGGAGAAATTCCGAGAATTCCGGCACCAGATGGGTGACGTCCTGAAAGACTGTTGTGATGTTATTACAGTCACGGAGTGTCTGGGCAAAGCCTTCAATCTCATCCAGCGGTGGATATCAACATTCGCCTCCCAAGCCACTGATACCAAAGTACCTCACTGGCAAGAACTAGAAGCGCCTTTGTTCAGTATGCGAGCTATGGGCCGTATGGTTTCTCCAGAGGAGAATGTCATATTACGGCAAGTAATACCACTTATTGTTCAAATACCCAACCACGAGAAATTACGTTTCCAAGCTATCATGGCTCTCGGCAGATACACCGACTGGACAGCTCAGCATCCAGAATTTTTACAACCACAATTGAACTTTGTCATGGCTGGATTTAAACATCAATCCCAGGAAGTCGTGAAAGCTGCTGCGCTTGCCTTCAAATTCTTCGGCTCTGATTGCAAGAAGCTTCTCGCGGAGCATGTAATTCAACTCCATGGCTTCTATGAGTCTGTACTTGATGGTTTATCACCTGCAAGCCAGGAAGAAATTACGGACGGCGTGGCGTGCGTCATCTCAGCCCAACCGATAAATAACATCTACCCCACGTTCAAGTTATATTGTGATCCTGTCATTAAGAGGATGATGTCCCGGGCCAACGAGGCGAAAACTGCAGAAGATGATGCTGCGCGATTAGCTGTGGCAGGTAAGCGAAAGTTGTACTTGTTGACTTAATGGCAAACACTGACCACTGTTTTGACAGACTACATCCAGCTCATTACCATATTTATCCAACAAATACAGCCGTACGTCTCACCACGGGAAGAGAACCCAGCTGTCAAGTACTGCCAGGAGATCCTACCTGTCTTGGCAACGATTGCGGACAACTTTACCAGCTCTACGCCAATCCTCGAACGCGTGTGTCGGTGTTGGCGGTACATGGTTCTCTCTTACCGGACAGCTATCCTTCCACTCCTGCCCTCACTAGCCCAGCAACTAGCCTCTGGCTTCCAAAACTCCCGCCAAGGCTGCTTCCTATGGGCAACCGATTCCGTCCTGCGCGAATTCGCAGATGGCGCTGAATTTGTCGACCCCTCCACCTCTCAAGCCATCTACAACTTCTTCGAGCAACAAGCCCTCGCCTTCTTACGAATCATGAACGACCTCCCCCCCAGCGACCTCCCCGACGTCATCGAAGACTTCTTCCGCCTCCTCATCGACGCCCTCATCTACTACCACACCTCCTTCATACCCGCCCAAATCTGCTCCCCCATCCTCCAAGCCGCCACCAGCGCCCTAACCCTCCAACAAGGCCCCCCCCTAACAGCAACCCTCCACTTCCTCTGCGACTTCCTCTCCTACGGCACCAACCACCCCAACTCCTCATCCTTCGACAACGATGAACCCTCAAACATCACACCCGGCGGCGCTCGTAGCCTCAACCCCCCAGAAATCCAACAATGCGTCAAACGCCTCGTCGCTGAACACGGCGAAGTCCTCACCCAACGCATCCTCACTGGCATGATGTTTTCTTTCCCCCGCGACTGCTTCCCCGACGCTAGCAGTGTGCTGCTCGCTTTATTCGAGATCTTACCGCAAGCTGTCGCTACTTGGGTCCGGCACACGATTCAAATGCTCCCAGCAGGAACAGTCAAAGCTGGAGACGGGGAACGCTTAATGCATGCTGTAGCTATGAAGTTACAGCAGGGGGAGGTGAGGAAAGTTAGGGTTCTGCTGCAGGATTTCACGAATAGTTATCGGAGGCGGAATGTTGCTCCGAGGGAGGGGTTGGGCAGGTTGGAGGCTACGAGGTTTAGGTTTAGTGGGTAGTGGTTAGATACACAAGGTACCTGAGGTAGTTAGGCAATGGTACTGAGGAGGCGTTAGGTAGCACTTGCATTTTGCAACTTTGCGAAACGGACAGATATGGCATATCTTTTGTTTTTTTCGGTTATTGTGTAGGTATGCTGGCATGACTGACACTGACGGTGGTCAATGTCTGGATGCTGGGGATGAGCTTAGAAGTAGATATATTAAGATATGAATCTTGACTACCTTAGAATTGCCGAAAACATGGACGTGATATTTGAATTGTATATCACTTAGGAGGTACAAGCACCTACTTGGCAGCCGATTCAATCCGGAGCACCTCACTACTCAGGCTGTCCGTCGGAAGGGGCTATCAAGGGAGTAAGATACTCGAGGCACCAGAAGCTACAATGGCCATATAAACATCTTTTAGCTGATTTGAATTCTCATGCTAAGATACCCCAGCACACAATACGCTCAAGCGCTCTCCTCAGAGCCATCTCACAATAGTTCGATGAAGAACTACCTAAGCTGCTGCTACGCGCATGTCCCCAATCCTATTCGCTGGAAACCGGGAATTTTACAAGCACAATATACACCTCGTACAATAATACGTAAAAAAAAGAGCAAGGTTTAGAAACGCCTCGCTGGCATAAAGTCGTAAGGAGCTTTGCTAATATTACTCCACAACGCCGTCAAAGTTTTGGATCCTTGTTGCTTTCTCCCACCGCCAGAGGATCACTTTCCTCGTGTTTCGGCGTGTCCACGATTGCACTGCCTTGCATTGCGACATCTTTTGAATCCGCTGCTGCTTTGAAGGCTGCCTGCTGCAATTGTGGACTGACGGTTGTTATCTCCGTTGTGGGTTGGGATCCCTTGCGCTGATTGAAGTATTCACCTAAGCTGATTTTCTTCTTGATCGGACTGGGCTGTACAAGGCTGGATGAGGGGTGAGGGAAGGATGGTGGGAAGGCAGTGGGATGTTGCGCGAAGGGTGATTGAGGCATAGTGGAGGTTGGAGTTTCGACGAGAGGGCTGTGGGAGGTGATATCCGAAGATAGGTTCGGCTTAGTAGGCATTTGTACATGAAGATTATTCTGACGAAACCCATTTAACGGTCGAGGTTGCTCGGCTGCAGGCCAAGGAGGAGGTGGTTTGATGTCCGCGGAAATGGTATCATCGTCTGGCGGCCGAGGGTTGTGGGTAGAGGGATCTGAGATTGATGTGTGAATTAAAGCTGGCGACGGTACAGCTCTTGCTTCTAGTGTTTCCGTATCCAAATGCGCCTGCGATGGATCGGCATTTTCTGTGGCCGGCAGATGTTGGCCGTCGGCCTGTTTCACATCTACATTGCTCATGGAAAGCTTCTGCCGTTCTTCCTGCCTTGCACGGTCCTGTTGAGAGCGCAGCAGAAGCTGTTTGCTTAAAGACATGTAATGTCTTTTTGGTGGCAGAGGACCTGCAGGGGGCTTGTACCAATCATCATCCTCATCAGGTTCCGTTTGCATGGCAGAGCTGACATAGTTGTGACGGACAAGTGGAGAGGGCACAGATGGTGTATTGGGTTGTGACTGACGCTTCTTCGAACTGGTAGCAGTGTTGCTGCGTGGTCTGCCAACGGGATTGGAAGCCTTTGCGGTTGGGGAGCCGGACTTCCGACGAGAAGTGCTGGCGTCTACATATTGAGGCTTAGGAAACAACCCAGGAGTATTTGGTTGGAAGAAGGACGGTGTGGTATGACTGAACTGCTTCTACTCCGAGTCATTAGTATTTGGCCGTGTGGTGATATTCTAGTGAACACGTACCGATGTGCCAGCAGCTGGCGTATTAACAGCAGTCCCCCCGCTACTCCGTTTCTTCTTCTTCTGAGCAGGTTGATGCTTGTCATTTTCCAGCTGTTCAAAGTTCTTCTCCAGTGCCGCAATCTTCCTCTTTTCCCGATCGGAAATCTCCAAGCCAGCACCAAATCTTGCATCACCTGAAGCTTCACGGGTAGGTGTCATGTCTCGACTTCGAGATTTAGATCCAGAAGAAGATCGTCTATCTCCGTGCTCGCTACTAGCTCTGCTGTTCGTTGCATATCCGTTCTCTATGGGCGAATGCTTATCAGAGTATCCGTTCCTGCCTTTGTTGAACGCTGTACTGCGCCGGTCGTGTTTGGCAAGCGCGCAGGTATGGGGCGAGTTGCAGGCACAGCCTCCGAACTCTGCAAGGACTTTTCCGACCCAGTCTGCGACGTAGTCCTCGTCGACATCGCCTTCCATCTTTACATCCTCATTGTTGCGATGAAAGAAGTAGTTCCGTATGTGTTGGTCGAGAACCCAGCCTATGGTTAATTCTGACCCAGGGTCAATATCACGCTTGGCCACAAAGCAAAAATGGTATTCCGAAGAGTTCTCTAGAAATGTTTTCATGCTCAAATTCGGATCACAGCTTCTCCTCAGATAACGACAGGTAGTACCCTCAGACCGCGTGTCAATGTAGATAGGCAGTTTTGGATGGAAAAAGACGAAAGGCGCAGGATGTCGGAGGTAGTCCCATCGGTTTGCTGGATCTTGAATGTAATTTTGCATGTGGCCAATCTTTCCTTTGAGCTCGCCGACGATAGAGTCTTTGGGCGTGTAAGAGTCGATAGTTAGATAGGTCCATTTAGGGTGCAAGCCATGAGTCACACAAATTTCGTCCTCTCTGTATTCTTTCTTCAGTTGTGGAAGAGGCATCGAATCTATTGGCTGGTCGCATCGGTTAAACACTTCTTGAGGTGACAAGCCATTGGTTGCTTGACTCAATTCCTCCACGTCGCTGGACCAAGCAGACAGATGCTGCGTAATGCTTATGTCGTTAAGGAGGTTTGTCTGCATTGGGCCATCACCGGGGTCATTATCGTAGAGATGGAGGAATTCGGCGCTGTAGGATTCTTTTGAGTATCCATTCGGTAGCTGTTTCTTGGACGGGCTGTGCATGGCCGATCCGGAACGTTTGTGAGGGTGTGATGTGGGGTTTTGCGGTAGAACGGGAAAGTGCATGGAGTTTGACGGTCGATGGGTTGTTTTGGGTCTCTTCGTTGGCGGATGTGGATCTCGCGGACTTCGACTGGTGCGATCGTCGAATAAGTCGGGATCGTTGCCATTGGCCCATCCATTGGTGAGTTGAGTATTGGACTCAGGTGCTCTAATCTTCTTCTTGTGACTTTTCGATGTGCTTTTCTTGACCTTTCGATCGCCCGGGTCAATTTCTGCTCTCCGATTTCTTTGGCGCTCGACAGCACCCTTGGCATCGAGTGGTCTGGGTTTGCAGTCTGCGCAGAAGTGATCAATGCTGCTGAGAACGTCCTTAGTTGGGACGACTCCATTTTCATCGAGATAATAACACTCGGTATGTTGCCAGGTGTCGCATCGTTCGCAGTACACAGTGTTTCCATCGTCATCTTCAAAGCCACAGATGCATTTGATTGTGTAATCTTCTACCTCTTCACCAAGTGTATCTGGAGGATCGTGAATAGGCGCAGACTTGACTGGAGAAGGGACGAAGCCAGGAAGCGACCGCGAAGGAGGCGCAGTGTGCGTGTTGAGAGGAAAGGAATCGGTCATACTATGGCAGAGAATGGCCCCTTGCTTTGTGACTATGAAGATGGGGTCGTTGGTATTCGTACCCTGAATCGCATGACTTGCACCTGCGAATACGACGGAGATTGTGTCTTGTATTCGCTTCAATATGTTTGGACTTATTCGATCATCAAGTGATTGGGGTGTTTTGCTCGCGACCCGAGTGAGAAATGTAGTCGAAATCCAGCATGAAAGGTAGGTGAGAAGGACGTTGATCTTGACAGGAATCGGTCATTAGGCGAGTAGGTACGAATTGGAAACGGAACTTATAACGTTATTCACTCTTTGTCGACGGTAAACGGGGTAAGACTCTGTCAGGAAGGTTGTCTCTGCTGAAGGCTGTAAGCAAGAGGCGGTGTTCTTGGCGCGTTTCGCTGTTGTCGGTTACAAAACCAGGGGAAGGATTCGAGTATGGGCATTAGAGGATGTTAGACGGTGTTTGAAGGCGAGAAAGTGACGGTTGTGTGAGAGGGAGAGGATTGAGAAATGGAAAGGGAAGGGAAGCAGCAAACGGGTTCAGAGGGCGAGTCCGAAATCGAGGGAGAGGGAGAAATTCGATCGGCAGCCCCTCTGGCGCCCTAACCGAAGCCGGCAAAGTGCAGCCCCTCTATAATTTTAGCGCAGTCGGCATCCTCACTCAGTCTGACTGGGGCTGGGCAAGGGCAAGGTAGAGAGGTAGCCAGCCCCTCACGATTGTGGCATGATTGTAGACTGATAAAAAGGAACTGTTGTACAGTGAACCTGGATCATCGTGTATTGTGAGAGGGAAGGACTGTGATTAAGTGCGCCGAGAAAACGTCTCTGCCGCGCCTTTGGGCTTCGCAACTGGGCCATTTCCCCAATTGAGAGCTTTTCTCATGAAATGGACACGCGGTGCCTAGGGGCACTGCAGCCTCGGCAGGTTGGAACATCAATTTAGATTAATGAGAGGTAGTGGGAATATTTGGTAACAATATTGGGGGTATGTTTGAGTAGAAAGCTGAGAACGAGGCGATGGAGAAGGAGGGTAGAACTAGGTGTGGATAGAACGGGGAAGAAGCCTGTGGCGAGATTATGTGGCACTTGCTGTTAAAAGGCAAACGAGTCATTGTCCGCCACTCTACATTTCCGATATGGATATTGGTAGCACATGACGACCAGGTAATACGGAATCATTAACATGCACATAGAAAGTTCACTTTGATGCAATCTTCTGGCTTTCATTCTGAGAGACACTTGGGCTGCGTCTTGAATGGAAATGGTATTGGCAGTAGGTATGGCGGTACTATATCAAATTGCCAGAGCATCAGCTCCCGGCTCCCGGCTCTTGTGGTTATAACATAAAAATGGCTACTTATACTTACACAGTAGGCAGTAGAGGTAGAGTGATCAGTTGTTGATAAGAGAGCAAAAAGATTTGGTTCGCGTGATGAAACTTGCAGACAAGTGTGGCTTGGAGGCTTGGCAGGCTAAGAGATTAGTACCTGGTATCCCTCGTCATGGCAGGGTCAGCTGCCTAGCCCAACTATCTCCACTGATACTCTATCCATCTCCATTCTGTATTGCCACAACTTATATTCTTCAGATCCAAATACCCTTACAAGTCACTTGAGAAGAAGCTATGAGGCTCACTTCGTTTCTCCTAACCCTCTGCCTCTCATGTGTCGCTGTATCGCACGCTCTCTCCCTTTTCGGCAGTGACCAGCAAGTGCTCGATGATGAGTTAGCTGTACCTGGAGACAATCCGCTCTTCTATTGTCAATCAACAGACGAGAACATACTTCATATCGACTATGTCGACCTCACGCCAAACCCACCTGAGGCGTAAGAGATTTACCAGTTCTTGCTGGGTACTATGTGTATGGTTGCTAAACTCTCACAGCGGCAAAACACTCACCATAAAAGCCCATGGCAATTTCACCGAAACTGTCGAGAAGGGCGCCTATATGAATCTCCAGGTCAAATACGGATTAATCACGTTAATTAAACAAACGGCCGATCTCTGCGAGCAGATGAGCAATGTGGATGAAGAATGTCCGCTGAGCGGAGAGAAGACAATCACGAAGGATGTAGACCTACCGGCAACAGTCCCACCGGTAACTCAAGGCCTGTTATCAAGTGTTCAAACCATTCAGCTAACAGCTGGCTCAACAGGGGAAATACTCAGTATCTGCGGATGTTTACACAGATGATGACGAACACATTATCTGTCTAACGGCAACGGTTCACTTCGGCAAATGAACCTGATATTGATGTCTTTTTAATATGCAGTAAATAGTCTCCGGTGATGACTCTAAGTGTTGTTTGATATGCGGCGGGTGGGTCCACGAAGGCTTCAGAGACGCTTAATGACCTTGATGTTCGTGCTGGGCATTGGGCAGGAACAACATCTATGTTACAAACACTCGATATTTGTCTATCACTATAGTATCAATGTCCCGATATCACGCCACCCGCATTGCATATATTTGCATAGGTTTCGTGGTGAATGCCCCAAAAGCCTACGACTTCCTTCTCTCCTCCGAGTGATCTAGAAATAGCCTAATATGTTAGGTAGAGGTCATGCAGTATCCCTTGGAGCTTGTGCATCCTATCATTCTCCGAATAATCTCCTAACCCTCCGTAAAACACTATCTTTCTCTGGATCGTAGGGGTGGTCCTTGCTCGGTATCTCCAAAACGGCGGGGAAAGCTTCGGTATAGGTATCGACTCGGTTCCTTATCCTCTCAGCTATCTAAGCAATAATGTATCAGCGTTGCCTCAGCTTTGCACCATCATGCACCATCAATCCTAGGGCATACGTGTTGATTAATGAGCACTATAGCAATGTCCTTCCTCTGCTGCGTAAAATCGTCGAAAGCATGCTCAATTGTAGAGTCCTCGGTTTTGTCGTCGACTACGAGAAAGTTCTTCTTGGCTTCTGGAGGCTGAGTGACATGCTATGTATAACTCATCAGTTCCGTGTCGCTTGGACATTAAGAGTCTTATGCTATACCCCAATGCCAGCTAGTAGGAGGCCAGTCACAGAGTCCTGGATATTGAATGAGCCAAGATTCCTCAATTGCGTAGTGAGCGACCACCGTGAACCTACCTCATCACCTATGACTGCCAGGAAGTGTCTATCTTGGTAAGCGGACGGAGGAGCAGCCATGTTGTAAGACGTTGTATGATGGCTAGAGCTCCCCTGCAAGGTGACGATGATCCTAACCAAATCGCGCTGAGGCTCAAATTTAGGCGACCGTTCCCGGGCAGACGGCCCTAAAAGCTTGCTCCCGAAAGCTTCCTAAGCTTCAACCAGACGCGTTCAGCCCCAATACCTTTTACTGCACGTTCTTCTCTCCGTCACTGCATCTATAAGCATGTGTAAGCGACCGCATTCATAAGAGCTAATTCTTTCACGCGAACATACCATAACAATGGCGCCACGACTTGTTCGTCGTCGTCCACTGGCCGAACGCATCAAAGCGTATCTCAATCCACTTGACATCCTACTTTGGCTCTCCGAGGAGCTGGACTCAAGTGACTTAGATCAATGGAAGAAAGAATGGGCAACCCCAATTGGCATACTTCTCAACTTCGTGTTCTTGATAGCAAGAGCGAACAGCGGATCCAGTACGAGGAGAAGTGGAGATGATGTGTTCGGTGAAGACATAGGGTACACTGGCTGGCTGGCTTGGTTTGTGGGTATTATCGTATCAACGACGCACCGTATTATCATGGCTAATTAGGTCATATAGGCAGCTTTCGTTGTGCACCTTCTGTCTCTGCTCTCGTGCTTGAATGCTGCATACACTTTCTACCGCCGGCGACACTACAGGCTTTTTGAAAGCTCAGTGGATGCTGTTCCAAGCACTCCTTCAGCCCACCGTGTCCGTGTTGACTCTTCCCCGCTTTCTTCCTCGCCTCTGCGCTTCCTCTCAAACATGCTTGCAGGCGAAACTGTGGAGAGTAGAGCACATCCAGATGCCACGAGAGACGTGTGGGAGATCGGCGTCTGGGACCCGACCCCGTTTTCTCTCCGAATCTTCTGCTTGTTCAGCCCTGGGCACATCCTGGTATATTGGCTTTTCCTACCGACGGCGATCTCAAATCCGAGACCAAGCACTACTGTCATCACAACTATAATACTGGAAGCTCTATTGTCTGCGCAATTGTTACTGCTTCAAACAAGCTTCTCACAGCAATCAAAAGATGCCTCTGTGATACACAAAGAAGTGATGAACGAATACGATACCAAATATGTCCATCCCCTCGCTCAACCTCTCATGAGGGACGTTGGAACTCAATTCTCCCAACCTAACACTTCGAGACATGGCTTACCACGGCACGAAGATGAAGATGGGTCTGTAGACGTCTATCCTCCGGCATTTATCATAAATAGAGGATTCCGTACTAGGCCAAATCCGAATTATGCTAAGCATGTGGATCCCGAAGGCGCTAAATGGGCAGCAACTCCATCGAAGGGCGTTTCCACGGGTATGGCAGCACCAGTCCAGACCCCTGCTCATCTTAGAGACCTGTCATCACCGATACGTCCACAGACTGCTCTCCGGCAGCCACAATTTAGAGCAGCTGGGGCTGGTGATGGCGGCAACTTGGGTGTCTATTCTCATGCGAGTTCGCCACTTCGCAAGTCAGCATCTACCAACTTCGTGGGCCCCTACGGCCAGCGAGAAGCGAGCTTGAGTCCACAGAAAAGAGAAGGCAGTCCTTTGAAAAGGAGTAGCCTCGCACCAATGCCAAATGGACAGCCCTTGAATCATCTGCAGGGGAGATCTGGGCGGAGGGAGAGTGGAAGATTCTAAGAAGCAGGCTACGCACCTCATTGCCCCTCGCCATCACCGCTTCGTAATGGGACTAGCTCTTGGCAAGAGCCACAACACCCACAGTCCTCACTTTCGCCAAGCAAACTCTTAGACCCAAATTGACATGGTAGATCCGGCTATGTACGAGAAGTGTAATGGCTAATGTACGTTCCCTATTATCGACTATACATTTGTGTTACATCGATCACGTTGACTGATTGACATCAGCCTCCACAAGCCTCTGCTTAGACTCATCTTCGCCGTCTACCAGAAGAGCTACGTTATAGAGCTTCCGACATGGTGCTCGCAAAGAATCACGCAAACCGGCACACCCGGACAATCAGTATCCTGGATGTCAATTCTGCCTCCCTTTGCTTGTAACTCTCAATATCGATTCAAGGGAAGCCGAGCATCTGTATCGTACCGAGACCCTTCAACTTTCAAGTCCAAGCGCAAGCTCCTTATACTTGCATGTCTCGCGTTTCCCTATGCAATCTCTACTATGGGTTATGACGCGCGTCTTGCGCTTCTGTCATAGAAGCAAACCTAAGCAGGATTGAAAGAAGTGTATGGGTATATATTACCGGCACTAATGATGAGCTAGAATGATCGTTTTAGTCAAGGGTCATGTGATGGCACGTTGCCAACTTGAGGCACAGACCTTCTTGGGCATATTTTAAAGGGGAGAGACGCGCAGGAAAGAGAACAGTAGTCACACCTTCAGGTCAATCCCCCGAAACTGCGTGACGTTCCTAGTTGGATGGCAAGGGTATGATGAAGGAAAGTGAGTCTCTTGGAGGTTTCCACAACGTTCCTGCCGTTCTCGAAATTATGCAGCGAGCTGTTATTTCCTGCTCTGGCAATTTACATAAATGACTTCCTACAAACTACCTTTTGTCTGAAATTCATCTATTTCCTATTCCCATCATGATACAGTATCGTTAAGTACGCTTCCTGAGCAACGAGGAATGCCCCAACATTCCGCTCTCTGCCATGTCCTCACCACCTACCCCCACCACCTCTACGAGAAACGTAACTCTGTCAAACCCTAAGGGGCGGCGCAACTCATTCGCATTCGCGTCCATAGCGGCACTCAATCCGTTCCGCAAGAAGTCCAGACCCGATTCCCCTGTTCCAGCCCCAGTAAACCCCTATGAAGTAGCTCCTGGTATTTTGAACACCGACGCTAGCGCAAAGGCATTTGGATACATCGATACCGATGATGATCACAAGAAATCTAAATCAAAGGCTCAAAGCGTAAAGAGAACAAAGAGTAACGGGCGGGACAGGGGCGAGGTACCCAGGAGAAAACCAGTGCCTGTATCAGCGCGCACAACACAAGTCCAGGTAGCTTATGCCCATAATAGCACTGGTGATTCCAGCATCAGTACGTCTACGAACAACGAGGGAGACCAAAATCAGACTAGACAAGAGCAGAAAGACTATGCTAGGGAGTCCGGAAGAAAAGGTCAACGCCGCAATAGAAGAAGCAGGATGAGAACCGTAGACAGTGACGACCGCTTGACAGTGCGAGGCGCCAATCCACGTACCGGCCTCGTGAGTCCCGCCATCTTCAGCGATAACAGCGACTCGAGCCCCGTCGAAGATTACGTCAACATTCGCAGACCGCCCATATCAAGAAATCGTAGCGGCAAATGGAAGGCAGAAGGCCAAGGATGGAGTCTAGTCGAAAGCCCACGGCTGAGCCCCATCCCTCAAAGCACACCTGGGCAGCAAAGTCGGCAAGCGTCAACGAAGAATTTGCGAGATAAATTACTGCTAGAGATACCGGGTGTGGACAGCCCTGAACCGGAAGATATGACGGAGCAGAGGACGAGAGAGTACCAGGAGAAAGTGGCGAGGATACATAAGAGAGAGGGTAGTGGTGCCATGGTTGACCCCGATACATTACCGAGCCCAAGAGCCTGGACGCCTGAGGGGCCTAGCACTCCGCCGAATCGATTGCAGAAGCTTTTACGGCGGAAGCCTGTTGCGAATGAGATGAGACCTAGGGATGAATCAGCTGATACAGTAGTAAGAAACGAACAGAAACGGGCTTCATCTGTTCCAACACCGAGGCAGGAGACTAAGGAAAGACATCACAACAGGGTCAGGATAGTGACACCGAGCAACACACCGAAGGATTCTTCATTGGAAACAAATGCTGAGAAAAAAGCCACGAATAGCCCAGAAAATCCTTTTTTAGGATTACGGCAGCCAGTTTCAAACCAGATAGCGAACGCTACCCAATCCCAATACACCCGGTTTGCGCAACGAGAGGAAGCTCAGTGCCTGGCCCCTCGGGATATGCAACAACAGTCCCACAGCCGACTATCCCCTCAAACGAAGCCACAAGAGGGAGTGCACCTCCGTACCCACCGCGAAAACCAAAACCCGTCCAACGAAGACCTCGACCCTCCAGCTACTCTGACCTTGAGCCAGTACCTCCCCCGCCTGCAATTCATGCACCCAAGCCACTTCGCCAATCTGGAAAAGCCCCCATCCTGCCGGCCAGCCCAGACACTACCTGCTCGCCTGCGCCCACTAGACCAATAAAGGAAGGTTGTAGAAGATGCGTGCATCAGCACCAGCACTTTCACTACCACTTTGAGCGGAAGTCCAGCGAGGGAGAGGAGGCCGATGATGCAAAGACACGGCGGAAGCAGAGGCGTGCCGAAAGCGAGCCACCGCCCTCCAGAAGCCGGGGAGCTAAAGGAGATCTGCCTACAGGCAGGATCACCAATGAGCAAGCAACCATCATGTACCAGGCTCACGGAGGAGACCCAAGACCCGAGACATGGAAGACCCTGCCATATCGGTCTCGCACACCAGGTAATGCCTCAGAGAGACGAAGTGGAAGTCATACCCCCAATTGGAGTACCCCTGGACAGCGCAGACTATCAGACGAAGGTCGCCAGCCAAGGAGCAGAACGCGCGGCGAGGCTGGCGGTGCTCGGAGAAATTCACAACCGACCCCTACAAGGACCTCAGCCAAGAAAGAGGTCAATCCCACCGTCGGAGTGCGGAAGACTTCGCCTCGGGAGCGCAAACGTCATGCGAGAGAACGATCAAAAGAGATCGTATGGCGATGGATGCACCCCTACGTACGGCCGCCGTGGTGAGAACAGAGATGAGGCATCTGCGGAATGGGGTTTTGTGGCTAACGCTGAGGATGATGTTGGGTCTCGAGCAGTACACCCAATCGATCCAACAGAGTATACTGTTCGAAGTGACGGCTCTGCGTGGTTTGCTGGCCAGTGGGCTGAGAGTGACCAAACTGAGGGACATCTGGGCAGCGTTGTTGGGAAGGATGTCAAGGCTTTGGAGCGGAGACACTCAATCTCGAAGACCGCTGCGAGTGCCAAGCTCTTCTTGCATGCGTTTGAAGACTGGCTCCAGTTAACAGCCAAGCTGAATTGGGTCCAACACCGGCTGTATAAAATGGCTCGCCATGTCCTGCGAACATTCCATCATAATTCGCCTGCACTTACGGTTCTTCGGTCGCCTAATGCAAAACCGCAAGACTATCTGCTTGCACTGAAGGATATTTCGCTAGCTGTCGCGTACCTCCTGGTGCTGCTAAATGTTTACATGGCGCTGCGTAAGTTGTTTATGATGGCCATGAGAGTTGTGTATTGGGTATGTCATCCTGTAGACCTGGTAGCCGTGGCTGTTGAGTGGTGCGTAATGACGTAGAGTACCAAGATATGTATCCTACCAATATGAGAAATCAAGCTGGCTCGGTTTCTGCGAACTCGATCCACTCGCCGCTCAGGCTTTCTCTCCATAAATGCACTTTTCCGTTGTCACCGGTTGATGCCAGTGCACTACCTGCATAGCGACTCTCAGCGATTAATTCATTCCTAGATAAAGTAGACAACACGAAAGAATCACTAACCATCATGCAACCACCTAACCTTCCACACAGGCGCCGGCTCATCCGGTGCTAATACAGCTACTTGCCGCGACTCATGCTTCACTTCATATGCCATACCCCGTCTACTTGCCGTCTCCCGCGACATACCCGCCAACCCAGCTCCAATCCCCGAAGGAGCATTTCTTGACGTAAAATTTGTCGCTCCCCCTTTTGGTGGTGGGCCGAGCTGCGATTGCTGCGCCGGGGGTTTTGCAGCTGGGGTTCTCATCACATTGGAAGAGCTGCCATCAGAGTCGTGGGGGGTGTCGACTTCAAAGATACGAATTGTGCCGTCATCACACGCTGCGGCTATGATATCGAAAGGGCGTAAGCAGCCTGGCGCCCATGCTATTTCATTAATGAGGGCGGTGTCGGTGTGCATATCGTGCATTTCGTAGAATTGATAGTTTCCTTCTGATGAGGAGGTGGGAGAAGGGGAGTCATCGGGTTTTAGAGCGCGGAAGATTTTAATATTATTCATCGCTGAAACGGCGAGGGAGAGTGTTTTAAATCCTATTCCTGCTAACAAAGCATTTGAACACGGTCCTTCAGCCTGCTGAAACGATAAGCGGAAACGGGCTTCCGTGCCGCGAGGGTGGTGGCCGAAGGGGTAGATAGTATCGATTTGCGTCCAAGAGGTTAGCGATTCGCAATCTACGGGTTCTAAAAGGCTGAGCAAGCCGTCGTGGGTGATCATTGCAAGGTAGATGTCGGTTTTGAGGGCTTTGGAGCCGAAGGAGACGTAGGAGACGTGGTTGGGGGGGGATTGGGAGAAGATGCAGCGGAAGCGGCGGCCGGATTTGGTGGAGTGGGAGGGGTCTTCGCGCCAGAGTTTGAATTTGGAGTCGGAGGCTATGGTGGCGAAGAATTGGCCGAGGAGGGAGGGGAGCCATTGGATCTTGGGGGGGGGTGTTAGTATGGGGTTTTTTGGCTTACTGGGGGGATGGGTGTATGGGACGTGCATCTAGTATTTCGGCGTCGTGGCCGCGCCAGGCGTCTGTTAGGATCCAGGAGTCTTCGCCGTCTAGATCGTAGATTCTGATTTTGTGGTCTGCGGAGCAGAGAGCTATTCTGGTGCCGGAGGAGTTGAAGCTCGCTGCTAGTACAATGTCTGCAGCCGCATGCTCGAAGCTCTGAAAACCATTCTTCACAGACTCCAGGCTCTCTGCGTTATCAACTTCATCCATACTTATTTACTTACTTACTTACTTCAGAGCGTACTATATATTACTTCGCAGTGATCAATATCTAGGTACGCGAGAGATGGAGTCCCTGGAACGACCCTAAACCCTAAGGTAACCCCAAAGCGCCTAGCTTTCACGTCTATCTACCGACTTCGACCTTAACCTTCTACTTTCTTTTCACCTCTCCTCTGATGAAAAGGTAGGCGATAACCATGAATGAACGACTCTTTGAATCCTCGGATATTCTTGCTACCTGCCGCTTGGAAAGGCCTTGATGAGGAATACCTGTTTTTTAAACAAGCTGCAACTACCTTAGTCTGCTTATCAGCATTCTCGCATTGACCGCCAAGTCCGAAGACCGAGACAATTTTTCACTGAGTTGCGATCAATTGGCCCGCTAGGTCTCTTTCTGCAAAATATGCACTAGGATCAGAGATAGTACACATAATGAGGCAGCGCCAAACCGACCAAACTGCTGCTTGTGATGCTCGCTTCGCGTGAGAGCTTTGAATATCTTTGGCTACTTCAAATCCTACTAAAGCGGATGGTCTGGGCCGGAGTGCCAGCTACGCGATATGCCAACGCTAGTTCAGCCTCACGTGGACACACTCTTGATCCGAGCAGGGTCCAATGTGCTCAGAAATCCTGGTTATATCTGCCATGCCTGCCTGCCATCCTTCTCTTCTTTCATCTGCGCTTACACTTTGTCCATGAAGCGTCCATCGTCTAGACAACTTATAAAGATTGGCAAAGCTTACACCATTAAGTGCAATTACTATGCCGGTTGACGTTTCAGGTTTCGTGATAGGTCAAGAGTCCTCCTTATATGTTGACTTTGGACCTCAGGACAGAAGTACAAAGGCCTTGGTATGCTTCAGTGGCCCTGGCTGCTAACCGTTGGCATCTATGTAATTCGATATAGTAATCGGAAGCCGATTCCAATAGCCCTTCATAAAGTTGAATGTTCGATACCACCCATTCAGGAATGGGATCTGGAACAGTGTGAATGAAATGAAAGTGCTGCAAGGGACAACTCTCATATCAAAGTGTGGGCTTGGCACGACCGCAGAAGCTGCTTGATTATGCTTGAAACGGATTTCACAGCCAAATAGATGGTTTCACAATAACCTGATTTGAGAACATGGTGTTGTGCTCTGCTTGAGACTGATCTAGCTAGATGAACGTTGAGAAGTTTCCACAAATTGCCGCTGCCTTGTTGAAGGTCTTCGCCATGCTGATTAAACTATGTTTTATCGTCATGTAAGAATAGAAGGTCTGACTGTAGCACAACATGCAGTGACAACAAATGGCAGATCAATCGTATTCCATACGAACTTGTCCTAGTTCAGCTGGAGATCTTGACAGAGCATGAGCTGTCAAGAATTGTTGTGGCACCCCGTTCCAGTTGTCGCTATCTCCACTTCTAGCGACGAGCGGTCAAAAAGTAATTTCGACCTCAAAGAAATACTGCGGTCGAGCAACTACTGCGAGAAAGAAATTGGATAGAACGGCACCGGTTGCAACCGGAGAGGGCATATGATTGGGGACTAGTGTATCATCTTAGGACCTATAGTCACCATGATCGCTCTCATACTGCCGTTAACATGACTCGGGGACCTCCAAAACCTGCTGCTAAAGGAGTAAGCCAGCCGTTGAGATTGAGCAGAACTTCCTATTTGAGTACAAGGATCAATCATAGCGTTGCCTGATCTCAAGCATGGCTGCGAACCTTGAAAGTTGGCACCCAAAGCCACCACTCGAGTCCCATGACATGGACTAGTATCCTAGTATGGTGCCAACGTTGCAGTTACCCGCTCGGGGAATGCTTGCTTGGCTCATACGTATAGTAACGTCTCGTATGATATCCGAGAAGGGTCGAGCCCTCATGAGCGTTCGAAGATCCTTAATATGAGGAGCTCAGGTGAATTTCCCAATTGGTACGAGGGTATGTTATCTGATATAGTGGCGTTCTGTATCTGGCACTAGGTCGCCGTCACAGTGTGGGTGAGAGCTTCTGTCTACGATACTTTCCATGACTTGAGCTAATAAAAATGCGCGCCGTCGATCCGCATATATCGCCATAACGACGACCGATAGTGTCCGTGGACGACAGCTACAGCGGCAGTGACGTATATTGGCATCTATGTTACTGCCTGCCGACGTTCCCCGTAGGATTATTCAAAGCGAAATCTGCAGATAAGACGGATGATAGGTTGGCGACTGCTACGGAAGACCGGGTTCGAGCATCCTCCTGGTGTAGCTGGTGGAGCATTTAGAACAAGAGGACGCCTTTAGCCAGATATAAAGCAAGCGTGAATGGTTCAAAGCGAGAAGACATCCAATTGATGGCCAAATTTGGCGTACACCAGATATCCAGTACAAGGCTGAGTGATATCTGGAGGTTATTGTGCAAGGCCAGGTAGAGCTTTGAAGATGGCAGGAGATACTCTCCATGACACTTTGCTTCACTAAGATTTTGATAGTCGTGGAGGCACAATCTAGATTAGCAGGTGGCTTCCCGTCCGTACATATAGCTGCAGGGTCAGTTCGTTGAACGGTTCCCGTGCAGAAGACGCGTGGAGAAGCGTAAAGCTTCCTTCTATGCTTACCAAACGCAAGACTAGGTAAGACTATATTGAAAACTGCATCTGAAATGCCGAGGCTCCAACAGAATTCGATGTGTTGTTACGAGCTGCAAGAGATTAAGGAGTTGGGGTTGAGCCCGTGGTAGAAACGGAAAGTGGAGGCTATCACACGGAATTTAGGATCGACGAGGCAGGAACGCCCAGCAGCAAGAATGCATATTGCTGATCTTGTCGAATAGAGTGCGATATGGAAGGCATCAATGCCTCTGCGTCTGCAAAATACAACGTGGCTGACGTAGTAATCTCGGCGTAGGTCCCATGGGACCGAAAAGGCATCATTCTACGTCTCGGGCTCCTGAACTGACTTTTCAGGTCGCCGTTCAGTCCGTATTGTGAAGGTAGCCCTATGCAATTGGGCGAGGTATTGGCTCAACAGCATTCGAGGTGTGACAACCACGGCATTCCCAACAGCAAATATGTGCAAATTCATTGGCCCCACCGGTTCCCAATTCTCACCCATCTGCCAGCACCAACCACATGTTACCTTCTGCAATTGGCCATATCATCCACCAACAGCACACAGTAACTGGCTAGGAGGATTGCCCCCAAGCCGAAACCGTGGAGTGGCTGATATCTATTCGCATCTCGTACCCAAAGTAGGAGACAGGGGCTTGGCTGGGCAAGCCTTTATCACCGCTGCAAGTTGGAAAATCCCCACATACGGCCAAAGGCAACAACAACGCAGCGACGGGATAGCATAAGGGTCCAGAACGCAAAGTTTACACTTGACTCGGAATTTGCAGGCAGAGGTGCATGCATAAAGGTCAGTGCCCTTGGGCAACTAACAGGAGAAATCTCATTGAGTCATTGCTGGGTATAAAAATACCTCCGGCTGGGTGTGTGGAAGGGGGAAGGGGGGGAAAGCAGAAACAGGAGAACAAGCAGGGGATGCGAAGAGCAGGGAGCAGGGAGGATAGGGTAGGGTTATGAGGCATGAAGCAATGTTTTGGCGGTGTTGCAGCTGCCGCAGGATTGGGGTGGATAGAAATCCAGGGTTATCACAGGGTTGCACAGGGTTCGCCAGGGTTCCGTGCGCTGCATATTCGATGGCTTTAGGAGGCATTAGAGGCTTTAGGAGGCAGCATGGTGGGCTCCGGTTAGGCTTCTCTAGGCTCCTCTAGGCCTAGCATTACCCCACACTGTCAATTTGCCGACACCGATGGCGGCCAGCACCTGCGCAGGACCAACGGGCTTGCTGCGCGCTCCCTCACTATCCCTCGCTATCTTCGCTACTGGTCACTCACCCACGACACTAATCGTTAAGCTGCCTGTCCCTCCAATAGCCCCAATAGCCCCGAATAGTGCGTGGATAGACGCGCTCGAGTGAGATGGCCCTCGTGAGGCATTTGCGACGACCGAGTCTACCTCATAGACGAGGCTTTGACAGCTGTGTCGCTTCCAGAGTTCTGATTATCCCTATCTGCACTCAGATCTATCATCCTTAGCCTGCCTTAACGCTCCGCATCAAGATCCAGATCCGGTCCGCCGTACCTCCAAATCGCATGCATTGCTAACGCCTGTTTCCTCATTCGCAGGCCTCCAACGGTCATCATACTTCTGAGCAGAAAGCACTGACGTTTCGCTGCAAATTATCCTTACGGTCCATGCTCGTCCTACATACTCCGCCTCGTGTTTCCTGCTGGTCTACAAAGCTAGTCCCTTCAGTGCAACATCCTGTTCTCTCCTCTCATTCGTCTGTATGCAAGCGTCAGGTACCCTCGACCGACGCACCTTTTCTGTACATCCAGCCTCATGAGTGTGCGCCATCAGTTGTCAATCTTCCACCAGGGGTTATATCCGCGGATCCATCTAATTGCTCGAGCGTCGTGATCGTCCTCTAGTTGCCCGCCCAAAAAACAAATACAAAAAGGCCTGCTCAGCAGAGATCGGTAATGATTTCGTCATAGGATTTATTCCTCCACAAACAGTTGCAGGAGATTGAATCCCCAACGGCTCAGATATACAATATCCAAATCCCATGGGTCTAGGCTTGGTCAATATGAGCCCTCAATTAGCTGCAAGAACTGCTGTCGTGACAGTGAAAAGCGAGACTTCCTACCATAGCCCTCCTTCCTCGCTTTCGGAAACCTCCCAGCCTGATAACGAGGAATCACGAGGTCGAAGGCAAGACCGAAGCACTACAGCAAAGGCGGAGGGCGATAGCGCTGATGAGAAGGCAAGTAGAGGCACTCCTGGGGGCAAGCAAAGGAAAAGAAAGAGAAGCCGGAAGGGACTAGAGAAGAATTTTCCGTGTCCGCATCAAGGCTGTGGCAAAAGCTATTCCAGAGCAGAACACCTATATCGGCATCAACTGAATCGTGAGTTCCTTTGATAGCTTCTGAGAATTGGCCTTGAGGTTGACCATCGTCATAGATACGCCCAAAAAGATATATTTCTGTGACTTTCCTGGATGTGAGCGGAATTTCGTCCGCCAAGACTTGTGCACTCGACATCGCGAGAGACATACTGCCCGGGGCTCCCATCTCCAAAGGAAGGACACTAATTCCCATGATCATGACGAGCGACCACCTTTAGCTGCCGCTGTTGATGCCAACCAGGATCAGAAAGACATGAATTATCGGCCTTCCACAGGTAGCCATACATCAAATACGAGTATCTCTACAATTCCCTCCGCCCCGTTCATGAAGGGTCATGAGTCTCGTCACATGGCTTCACAATCGCCTGTCGCTACAAGGATGCCCGAGCCTTACCAGACAAGCTCATCTAGCGGCACTCCCTCTGGAAGCTATATTAAATCACCGCAATCTATAAATACTGCAGGCGGGTCTGATTACGGTACAAACATGACGTCCATGAAAAGGTCCAATAGTGATGAGCAGTACTACGGCGACAGTACTGGAGCGTATGATCCACGCAACGTTCGCAATGTGCCTGCCTCGACCTATAACCCAGGCCAGAGACACTCAGGTTTTGCGCCCTACAAATCCGGGACGCCTCAAAAGAATTACCCAGATACACGGCTACCACCTCGTTCGAATAGTCATCTCCCAACAAATTCCGTAAATTACAGGCCCTCGCCCACGTCGACCTATAATGGCCATTCCGCTCAAAACAGTGTTAATCAGCAGCAGATGCAACCCAACATCGGAAGTGGTAGTGCATATGCGCCTACGCAGAACTTTCCTCCGATTTCGCAATTGCCGCCGCCTTTAATTTCGCCAATGCTGCAAATGTCAACACCGGCATCGCATATGGGGGCCTATTCCAATTCATCGACCCCACTCACGCCAGTGGAGTCCGCCGGGTTTGACGCATACTGTGCCAATGGTCTGGACCCAAACTATATAGACCAGAATGGAAACCCATACCCTATGTTTGGTGGGGACGGTTACGCCCGCTCTCCCTTTGCAATGGCTGACGACTTCACTGCATGGCTTTTCAACGAGCCGCATTTGACTAATTCTCCCGGAGGCCTTAGGCATGGTTCAATGTCCGTTGGAGCTACCGCATTCATGGATGAGTCAGGATCTATGCCCCGAGGAATCTATGGCGCTGGCAATGACCCCTTCAATGGACCAGGCCCTCAACCTATCCCGCAACAGAATCTCATGGCCGTGAACAGTATTCTAGACCCGGTCTTGCCCCAGATAGACCTATCGGAAGACAAGAGGCAGGATATTCTTCACCTTATTGACACACGCTTCACCGACAGTGCTCCCGTCAAGAAGCGGAAGGATCATTTCCTGGTTCCGGATGCCGACCGTAACTTGGATGAGCATGTGCTGAGCCTTCGGTCCATGCAAACTTACATTGGATCTTATTGGTATCATTTCCATCCCCAGATGCCAATCTTGCACAAGCCAACCTTTTCTGCCGATAAGACCCAAAACCTGCTGCTGGTGGCCGTCATTGCTATTGGGGCATCTTGTCTTGACAAAAACAACAGTCTCGACGTGACCGATGCAGGCTCGGACCTTTCTAATTTCTTGGCTTGGCACTTACGTGGTGAGATCTTTAAACATGTAGATTTCCTACCACCAGCCAAGTTGTGGGTCTTCCAAACTCTATTATTGCTAGAAGTGTATGAGAAGATGTACAGTACGCGGGTGCTCCATGAGCGTGCTCATATCCATCACGGTACTACGCTTACCCTCATGCGAAGAGGGAGCTCTCTCATAGGTCGTTCAGCTCTTGACTCGCCTCCGACTGCCAAGGATGATGCACCATCCGGGTCCAGTCCTAATAGTACTCAAGCTTCTGCCGCACATACACCAGAGCAATGGTGGAATCACTGGATTACCAATGAGGCAACTCGAAGAGTGGCCTTCGCAGCTTTCATTATTGACTCTATTCATGCTACAATGTTTGGCCACTCGGCCACGATGGTTGCTCATGAGATGAAGCTGCAACTTCCTTGCGATGAGACCCTTTGGTCCGCCACTAGTAGCGCCGAAGTTGGGCGTATCGAAACCAGTCTACAGCAACAAGGTATCAAACCTATGACCTTCTTCGATGGGCTGAAGAACACTCTAAAAGGCAAGGCCGTTCGAACGAATTCTTTTGGGCGAACAGCTATCATGGCTGGACTGTTGAGTGTCAGCTGGCATATGAATCAAAGAGATGTGCAAGTTCATCACCTTGGAGCTTTGAAAGCATTAGGTGGCAAGGACATCTGGCGTGGGCCGTTAACAAAAGCATTCAATTCATGGAAGGAAGATTTCGACCATAGTGTTGGAAAGGATTCCATACCGCCGTCTATGCCTTATCCGTCAGGCAAACTCGACGAGGAAAACATATTTGAAAGTCGCACTGTTCTGCACCACCTTGCCCATATGGCAATGCATGTCGATGTTGTAAGCTGCCAAATCTTTGCTAAAGCTGGGAGGCTCCTCGGTCGAACAACTCTACCATCGGATTATGCAATAGCGCAGAAGCGGATACGTGAAAACTGGGCTCCAAAAGCTAGCGCTCGACATGCCACGTTCTATGCTTTGAAGTTCTTGGCCCAGGTGCTTTTGCCAGAGAATTCTCACTACTATCGCAATTCCGGAGGATCAATGGTCGATCTATCACCTTATTCCGCCCGCGATGATTTTCTGCTCAACAGGCCATGGGTGCTGTACTTCGCCGCGCTCATTGTCTGGTGTTACGGATACGCATTGGATGGGCCCGTTAGAAATATCCCAAGACTCGATACTCTTGAGCAACAGACAGCGGACATGCGAGCATTTTTGACTCGAGTTGGGGGCATTTCAGCTCCACTAGATCTCGAGAGCATCAAAGACCGGAATGCGTGTTTGGGAATGCTGCACGTGCTCAAAGCAATGTTTGAGAAATGTCGATGGGAGCTACTGCATGAAGCGGCACGACTGCTTGGCAACTGTATCGGTATGTTGAAAGGATCTGGCTAAGGCTCTTTGAGGTTTCAACAAACAGGTAAAATATGGAGCAATGTAAAGAGCGGATTTTGTGATACCCATGGGCGGCTACCTCGATCTTGTAGCAGTGTAAAAAGTCTTTATGTTCTTTCGCTATGTCGATAAGGTACTCACAAGATTGACAGTACAGGCAAGCGTTTTATCCTTCTTCAGACTAGTTGATGATGAGCTTCGACGAATTTAATTGAAAATAATATGCAGGATTTCCATCAAGTGAAGTTCTGTTTAGCTTTGAAACTGCTGTCGCGTGGCATAAGTATGCATTGTGCATTGTCGTGACCTGGTAAATATGCCCCCTACTGCGTACCATGCATCCAATGCCATGGTCCTGGCACTAGGCCGGATCTGCACGGTACTCATAAGCATAAGGTACCTTAAGTTACTTCGTAGGTAAGGCAAGGCCGGCAGCTATCTAACTTCAGCCTTCCCCATTCTAGCGTGGATCAGCCCTATCGTCAAAGAAGCATTCCATCATCCATCCCTAAGTAAGGTACCTTATACTTTAGGCGTGACTTTTAAGTAAAGCTGTCGCACAATGCCTCTCCCATTACAATGAACAAGAAAGATGCCTCCGCCACGAATACGCAACACATTCGATGACTCCCGATCAGAGGCTTCAAGCACCAGAGAGAAGCAGCCGGGCTATGGTTCCGCTGGCAGCACCAAACGGCGCAACGGGCCATCCTTGGGGGGAAGCATGTTGAAGGACGTCACGAACGCACCCCAATTTCCGAATGGGCAAGTTGGGACACAGGATGCTACAGCACATGTGAGATCCATGCGATAGAGGTCCCCTCACAACTCGCATGCTCATCAATGCTCGTCCAGATCAATTGGTCCACCATCGATGCCTCCGTCCTCCACGCCTACAGGCATGCGCACCGTCTCGATTGCCCACCAGCGTTCATGAGTCCATACAACCAGCGGATGCTTACTAGGCCGGGCATTGGCCTGCTTTCACCTACAATGGCGCGCCACAGAGACCGCAGACGTGTGGGGAAGGATCAGTTGGCCTTGGCGGTGAGGAAGGACTTCAATGCTGCCTCCATAAGTGAAGTGGAAGTTATTACGAATTTCCTGTATACGGTGCATAATCAGGGTAGGTTTGGACGTCCATTCTAGGATCTGATGTGAGGAAGGCTGATATCTCCTCTAGACAAGAATTTTAGGATGCGATTCGAGCCTACGCAGTCGAGGTGATGCTGGCGAAGGCAGGACATGTAACATGGGGGGTTTCGATCCATGTAGGATTACAATTCGGATGGGAGTACATATGGTGTGGTCATTAGAGATATCCCAAACTCAAGGTAATGGTTTTTGGTAGCCGGCCGTTCTAGAAGCATCGATATACTATGCCATATAGGAATACGCAAAATTTGCTAGTAACATACAAAGTACGTCGTATGTACAGGTGCAAAATGTTTGGGAAAGCATATCTCAGCAAATTTCCAACTTCATTTCAAGACAATACCCTACACTCTTGATCATAATACCCACGTCTAGATCAAAGCTGTGAATCGTTAAAGAGGGATCCATCGGAGAAATCACGTGCCGATCCTCCGGGAGAAAGATTTTCGGAAGCAAAGCCGTCATCTACCGTAGCAAACTTCTGATAGCAGCATTGCTTTTTGTTAAAGCTGTGGACGGATTTGTGGAAGTCTCAGAAACCCTCTGAGGCGTTGTAGGACAACCATGAATTGTGTTGCCCAGAGCCTGGCTCCCAGGACAGCAGCAATACCCATACGTTCAATATACACATCAACATCTATACCATGCCAGAGACGATGCGCCATACGCAGGGCACAAACGAGGACATTTTCTTGTGCACAGTATGATCCAGTTGCTCATTCTACACATCTGCGGCCCGCGAGACGAAAGCAAAGGACGACTCTCTCTTGCCCAAGGGTATGTCCCCCATAAACCCGGTTGAAGAACGCTCGTGTATACTAATACATACTACTAATAGTCCTTACATACCAGCGCTGCCAGATATGCTACTAAAGATCCGTACACTGTCTTGGGCGTTAATAAGAATGCTTCTGCATCAGAGATCAAGAAAGCATATTACTCCCTAGCCAAGAAATATCATCCCGATACCAATAAAGATCCCGGCGCGAAAGATCGTTTTTCAGAAGCTCAAGCATCTTATGAGATGCTCTCTGACCCCAAGAAAAAAGAGGCTTGGGATCAATATGGGGCGGCGGCGTTTGATCAAGGTGCAGGCTTTGACCCAAGTGGCGGTGCTGGTGGAGGTGGAGGTGGAGGACCCTTTGGGGGTGGTTTCCAAGGTGGATTCTCTTCTGGAGGATTTTCTGGGGGCTTTGGAGGAGCAGATATAAATTTCGAAGATCTCTTCGGCGCATTCACTGGTGGAGCGAGAAGGGGCAGAGGAGGCCAAGGACCATTCCAGCAGGAAACTTTGGTTGGTCAAAATATCGAGGTGCAGACTGACATATCGTTTATGGATGCAGCCAAAGGGACAAGCAAGGACATTCTCATCACTCCACTTGTACAATGTCGAACGTGTAATGGTGCAGGTTTGAAGAAAGGACAATCGCGGTCTACTTGCAAGAAGTGTGGTGGAACAGGGACTCGAGTACATTTTATGCAAGCTGGCTTCCAGATGGCGAGCACCTGTGATGCCTGCGGCGGCCAGGGAATGGTAGTTCCAAGAGGCTCAGAGTGTGGCACTTGTCGTGGGAATGGGGTTATGAGAGAACGGAAAACGATCACTATCGATATTCCACCGGGGGTCGAGGACGGCATGCGATTACGAGTACATGCAGAAGGTGATGCGCCGCCTACTGGCACAGCAGCGAACGAGAACGCTCGGGCACAGAAGGGAGACCTCTACGTTTTTATTAGGGTGGCTGCAGACCCTAAATTCAGCCGGTCGGGAGCCGACGTACTATATACGGCAGCTATTCCGCTTACAACTGCAGTCCTTGGTGGCGAGATCAAGATCCCTACATTGGAGGGCGAAGTGAAGCTCAAGGTTGCAACGGGGACAGGAACAGGAGACAAAGTCACACTTGCTGGAATGGGTATGCCGAAAATAGGGGGTCGACGAAATGCTTTGGGAGATCTGCGTGTCGAATACAAGGTGCAAATGCCGAAATACCTGACCTCCAACCAGCGGACCATCTTGGAGATGCTTGCAGATGAGATTGGAGATAAAAGTGCCAAACGTGTGATGGATCTTGGGAGCATGAGGTAAACCTGTCTGATTTCTTTTCTCGTCGATGATCAAAGCTCATATATTAATAGGGGTAGTGATTCCTCAACCAAGGCGGACAGATCGACAGCAACTTCTAGCTCAGCCGAGTCTCATAAGAACGAGGGATTCTTGAAAGCTGCGTGGCATAAGCTGACGCACCAACACGACGATCTACCTCCGGATGAGCCCAAGGCTGAAGAGAAGCCACAGGATGAAGAGCCGAAGAAAGCATCAGGCTCTGGTTAGATATGCATGGATAAGTCGCAACGGCGATTACATTTTTTTCTGCAGATTTGCATATAGCGACGGGAGGAGTAGGCGCGGACTTGACGTTCTGTTCGAGCATTCTGAATGGGTTAGAGATGTAAGATACATTAAGACTAGACACCCTCCACCTCAACGATGGTTCAATTGTTGAAAATGCAAAATCCATGGCATTTATCAAGGTGGCTGTCCCAACGGCGCTTAACACGAAGATGGATAGCGAGTCAAGGATGGGAGCCATTTCGCGGGCGTTAGCTAGCGGCGGGACTGTCATCATTGGCCACATGCAGGCCGTCGAGGCCACACTACTAAAAAGCTAAGTGATCTCCTCCATTGCTATCACATCAATATTGGTACGACATTCCTCGTACAGGCGCTTCTAGAAGATACCCTACCAAACTACATAATACTACCCCTTGTCAGACGTTGTGGGCCGAGCATACCCACCCTGTCCCTGGCAGTGTCACCGGAAAGTGCATACTCTACCCACACGAGAACCGCCCTACCCTCCTCCCACTCTAATTCACCCGCGCACGACAGCTCCCACATAGTCAACCTAATCTCACATCTAACACCTCCTAAAGCATGTCGTAGCCTCGGATCTTCCCAGTAAAAGCTTATTGCTCCTTGGAACCAGCGCTTCATGACTTCCCAGTCAGACACCTACTGTGCCGGGCCACTACACAACTTGACCACCTTCTACCCTTGATACGTCAACCTTCAAAATGTTGCAGCCTCCGATGATCTCGAGCCCGCTCAAGCAGACGAGTGAGATAGACTGGGTCACACCACTGAAGAACTACATTAGGCAAACGTATGGAGATGACCCGGAGCGATATGCTGAAGAGTGTAATACCCTCCACAGGCTTCGGCAAGATATGAGAGGAGCGGGGAAGGATAGCACGGCTGGAAGGGACCTGCTCTATCGATATTATGGCCAGTTGGAACTACTGGACCTTAGATTCCCCGTGGATGAGAACCACATCAAGATCTCGTTCACATGGTACGTGACCTACTCTTCTGGAAGATCCATTTTTTATGAGAGACTGACAGGTTGCGATTCTCAGGTTTGACGCCTTCACCCTTAAGCCTACTTCTCAGTATTCGCTTGCCTACGAAAAAGCTTCCATCATCTTCAACATCTCCGCCGTCCTGTCATGCCACGCTGCATACCAAAACCGGTTTGAGGAAAAGGGGCAAAAACAAGCATTTCATTCGTTCCAGGCTTCCGCAGGCATGTTCACCTACATTAACGAGAACTTTCTACATGCGCCATCTACGGATCTTAGTCGGGAGACTGTGAAGACTTTGATTGCGATCATGCTTGCGCAGGGACAGGAAGTGTTTCTGGAGAAACAGATGACGGATGGGAAAAAGGTTGGCCTACTTGCCAAACTTGCGAGCCAGGCTGCGTCTCTATATGCCCAGGCCACTGAAGGAGTCCAGGACAATGTGAGTCGGAGTGTATTTGACAGGTCTTGGTTGCACTTGGTGCAAGTCAAGACAAATTACATGTCCTCGCTTGCTCAATACTATCAAGCACTTGCAGATGACGATGCAAATTCTCACGGTACGGCGATTGCCCGACTGCAAATTGCCGAAATGGAGGGCAAGGATGCGGTTCGAATTGCGAATGCTTTCCCCTCCACAGTGCCCGCGGCGTCAAACCTTGGCTCGGATACTGGGGCAAGTCTGATCGAGATGACCAAAAAGCATGTTGCAAGAGTCCAGGAAAGCCTTTCTTCTTTCAACAAAGACAACGACTTTATCTACCATCAGACAGTACCTGCAGAAGCCTCGTTGAGCCCAGTAGCAAAAATGCAAGCAGCAAAGGCCATACCAGTAAGCGAATTGTATCAGGGCCAAGACATCCAGCGGATCATTGGTCCGGATATCTTCCAGAAGATCGTACCGATGTCTGTTACCGAATCTGCGAGTCTTTATGATGAAGAAAAGGCAAAGCTTGTGAGGGCTGAGGCCGAGAATGTGGAGACTACAAACGGTGAGATGGCTGCTAGTCTTGATTACTTGAAGCTTCCGGGAAGCCTGAACGTTCTTAAAGGCGGCATGGATCAGGAAACAACCGTGGATGATGAATTTCGAAGATGGTGCGAGGAATTAGCTGGACATGAACCGTTCAATCGAGCATTTGACCAGCTTCAGGCAGATAAGGCCAGCATACTGGGTATTCTAGACAGGTGTACAAAACAATTGGACATGGAAGAGAGCATTTGTGAGAAGATGAGGTCGAAGTATGGGGCTGATTGGACCCAACAACCAAGTTCAAGACTCACTTCGACACTTCGGAGTGATATCAGAAGTTACAGAGGTGCGGTGGAGGAAGCAAGTGGCAGCGACACACAGCTTATGCATACTGCGCGCCAATACGAATCCGATTTCGATGAGATGCGTTCGGCTGGCGAGACGGACGAAGCGGATGTACTTTATCAAAGGGCAATGCTTAGCGTGGGCTCGAACCGTGGAAAAGGCAGGAACGGTATTGGCAGTCCTATGTCACCGAATGGAGAAGGAAACCTTCTCGATGATGACTTCGAAGAGGGTGGTATGAGTGTCATGGATCAGATAGCCAAGGTTGAAGATCTCTTGCGAAAGCTGGACTTGATCAAGAGAGACAGGATACAGGTGCTGAAAGATCTCAAAGAGAAGGTCAGACAGCCCCATCCTCCTGGCTGATCATAAGATTGCTAAATATTTGCTTAGGTTCACAACGATGATATATCGAATGTGCTAATATTGAACAAGAAGTCGATATCAAATCAGGAGAAACAGCTCTTCCAAGCCGAGCTCGAGAAGTTCAGGCCGCATCAGAATCGCCTACTGCAAGCAACCCACAAGCAGAATGCACTGATGAAAGAGTTAACAAAGACCTATGGCATGCTTCTCCAAGATAAGAGGGTCAAGTCAGAACAGGCGAAATACGAAAGCTTTAGTCGCCAAAGGAATGCGGTCTTGACAAAATATAAGAAAGTTTTCCAAGCTTTCAACGACCTCATCAATGGGTTGATGAGAGCTCAAAGCTTCTATTCTGAGATGAAAGACACGGTAGATAGCCTCGAGAAGAACGTGGAGACATTTGTCAACAATCGGCGCTCAGAAGGTGCACAATTGCTGCACAAGATCGAACAAGATAAAGCGGCCAACGCAGGAAGCCAAGCCGATAGAGAACGGGACCGATTACAACAGCTCATGGAGCGAATGACTGTTGATCCGACAGGATCTCCAACAAAGTCTGGAAGTGTGCGTCCTGCACCCGCGTCAAGAACATCACAATCCAATGAAGCGTATTCTACCAAGTCCCCACCAACATCGCCTCCATACTACTCAAAACCACCATCAACCTACAGTAACGGCCCATCCACGGCCAAGTCACCCATCTCTACACTCTCCTACCAGACCTTTCCACAGCAAATCCCAGCCGAGATGGCTTCTCCAATGTCTAGAGACGCATACCAGTCTTCTAGTACTCCGGGTGCCACCGAAGTTTACAACCCAATGGCCTATCCGTTTCAATCGCCGACTTCCCCACCTCGGCCCCCATCTACGCAGCGAAATCACCACTACCTACAGCAGCAGCATCAGCAGCAGCAACAGCAAAGTCAGCAGCAACAGAATCAATTCCTCCCACAAAATTACGTGCCGCCCCCACCTCCGCCTGGACCCCCACCCTCTGCGCAAGGAAATTTTGGTAATCCCGGTTACCCCTATCCTTCCGGTCCTGGAGGCTATGCCTATAATCAGCTTCCTCCAAGGAAGAGCAGTGCAGGTCAGGGTCAAAATGATCCATGGGCCGGTCTCAACGCTTGGAAATGAAAAGGCGCATTCTCGTTGAAAACTTTTCGGAATGTATGAAAACAAGCATGGTAATATTCTCCGATCACGGACTGTGCATGCCTTCACAAGCCATTGATCACATCGTGCCTGATGTATGCGAGCGATCACCAGCCTGCAAGATCTTCGACAACCCCAGCGCGAATCCGCCCAGCGATAATCCCAACAATGGCCAGAACCAGATGCCGAGGTCAAGAGGCTCTTTACGCTTTCGTCGGCCAAGCAGCGTCCAAGCGATTAGACATCAGGCTCATAATATATTCTTAAATATGAAACCATTGGTCGCCAGTTACAGTATGATCGCCAGTTACAGTAGTAGCGAAGCGATAGCCGTTGCCGGTATGCGATGTTTCATCAGGTAATTACTAGTTTGGGCCTTCAATTGCCAAGATCTGGGGAGCCGGTGACCCGGGGTCCCGGCCCTTTTTATCCACGCGACATGTCATGTCATCTAAGCATCTAAGCGCCGCTCAGACCGAGATTGAAGAATATTGCGTGGAAGGATCTAGACTGTACTATTCGATCTGGCCATGTCATGTTTCAAGATTCGGGCGCTTGTTGTTACGATATCTTATCAAAAGGTAACACTTCATCGTGAGGCTGACATGCAGCCCAAGTGCTTCTTGTTAGAGTAACTCCAGCTGGGTACCGTGAGTGTAGCATTTGTAGCCAACATTCTTTCACCCAGATGAGTAGAGAAATATTGCAATTAACACGTTGACATTGCATAGCTACGTGATACTAAATCCCAGAAACGCCTTTTTAAACCTCCGACATCACGTGGTATCACCATGGAGTAGCATGTCCCCATCCGCCTTCTCCCCTCCCACCTCCCACCCAATGAGCCAAAAAAAAAAACACAAAAACATTACTCCCCATATCCTCCACACCTACGCCGAAAACCTCTCCTTCTGCTTCACCCTCTCACTCCCCGCCACAATCAAATGACTAATATCCCCCACGGGCAACTGAAACGGGAAATCCACACTCGCCAGCATCTGCGCGAAAAAAATCCACCACCCAGCCATCACAGCCATAAACCCAAATGCCCCCGCCGCTACTTGCAATTTTTGCGCCATTACTGCATTGCCCTGGGCGAGTTGCCAGTAGGAGCCTGTGAGCACGACGAAGACGAGGAGGAGACCGAGGAAAATGGCAACGAAGATTAGGTTGGTGCGGAGAGCGCAGATTAGGTAGATGAAGGAGAGGAGGCCCATGAAGAGGAGGAAGAAGCCTATTCATATTAGTATCGTTAGGGAGAATATATGAGGGGACAAAGAAAATCTTACCGAAACTAGCATGAAACTGCGGACTCGTAAGTCCCGTAGCGATATTATTCGGATCACTAGCATACGCCCCATACGCATTAAACCCCGGCGTAAGCGTCGCCCCCAACGTAAACCAAAACCCCCCAAAACTACAAAACACCACAAAACTAAACGTATTCCCCAAAAAAAACTCCAATATCCCACCCAAACTCATCAGAAACCCCCCAATGAAATAATAAGCCCCCACAGTCGCGATGCCGTCACCCCCGGCGCCGCGCCAGCCCATGAGTTCGCAGCTTAGGGGGGAGAGGGAGAGGAGGAAACCGAGGAGAGCGAGGGGCGTGGGGTTTCCGAAGGTGTTGCGGAGTTCGCCTTTTACTTCTTTTTGGGGGTTGAGGTAGATTTTCTCGAAGAGTTCGGGGGAGATGGAGACGGAGTTTGCGGTTTTGATTTTGTGGAGGGCTTCGTCGGAGGGGACGTCGCGGGTGAGGTGGTAGGGGGAGGGGGAGGTGGGGGAGTTGTCGTTGTTGAGGTAGTTGTTTGGGCGGGAGGATTCTTCGGAGAGGTTGGGGTTGGAGGGGAAGGTGGGGTTGAAGGCTAGGTGGGGGGGTTTTTCGCCGAAGATGCGGTCTTCTTTATTGTTTTGGGCTTGGGAGTGGATGTTGTGTCGTTGGGAGGGGTGGTTGCGGGGGGTGTCGCTGTCGCGGTGGAAGGCGAGGTAGGTGTCCATTTGGCCGACTATGGAGTGGTTTTTGGAACAGAGGTAGAAAGAGGACATGGAAGGCAGCTCAGAGGCTGGGACTTGGCATGTAGAGTGAGTTGATTGGGTTGGTAGGTTAAAGTGGACGAGCAGTTTCCAGATCTAGTGGGGGAAGCAGGAAGGCAACACGAATATATAATCTGAAAAGACTTGTAATTGCTCGCTAATTGGACAAGGAAGTCATAACATGCAAGGAGAATTTTTTTCATCCGCGCGAGTTTCAGAATTTTTGAGCTACTTGGAGCTTCTCATGCGTTATACCATCACTTTTGCCACATGGGGGTGATGGTTGGGGGCCAAAGGGGGTCATAGCTTGGTCAGATCTCTGGGGTATGGGGTAACGGGTATAGAATATTGTTGCGATAAGATGAAGAGAGGATCTGGGGAGGCGAAGCGTAACCGTGCGTCGTCAACCTGGATCAACAGTCATGAGGACGACGCAGAGGACCAGTTAGGATACAACATGCCATAAGCGGCGGGATTCGCCAAAAGGCTAGTCCTGAAGTAAATTCCATGTACCTCGGATTGGTGGCTCTAACGGGGAGCTTGATGCATGGTAGTTACCCTATTCGCAAGGAAATTGTTAGCTATAAATCTTGACGATTCAATAAAGCTTCGCGGCTATGACAAGGCTGTTTGTTTCGATGCTGCACGTTGGTTCCAGAAGCGCTTAACTGCGCACCATAGGATAGCTTAGCGCATGGACATTACACACCCTTGGTGCAGGGCCGTTGCGATCTTGATTAATGAAACACTAGCATCAACAGCCAAACTGTAGAGGACCAACCTGGAGACTCCACCGTTGATCCGAACGATGCATCGGCGCATGTCGACATTGCCTGGAAGCGTCGGGCCCCACGTCACTGGCTGAGACCACGTCAGTTCATTCGAAGTCTTGTAAGTGGAAAATGCCATCAATGCTACGACCATCCACCATACGCCTTTCGCGACTCGCATACTTCACCTTTGGCAAAGTCGGTACCATTCTGTTTCTTCCCGATGGAGACGAAGTGTAACAGATTTAGGCATCGTGCGAAATTGTGCTGTCGTCACAGGCATGACCTTTGCAAGGGTAAGAGCCAGACGTTCGCTGGATCAAGCCGTGGACTCGAGGAGGATGTATAGTTGATAGGTTGGATACCGATCTCAAGGCGCCATCATAGCAAGAGCCGAAGACCTGTGCCGTATCGGACAGGACTGGTAATATCAAGCCAGATACTGTTTAAGACTTGTACAGAATCCATGAGGAGACATACTGCACGAATTCGATCTCGAGCAGGCTCAAAGTAGTACCAAGCATGAAAATAGTTTTGCAAACAGCCTGTCTCCTCACGTAAACAAGTCTTTCGTGAATTGTGAGTAGGAGCCTCATATATGTATCCAAAAGGCCGAAATCCTTTACGTACTCTGATGCGCGTGCGCCTCGCACAAGCGTTTTCTTGTGTCACAAGAACACACAATAAGCAACGAGCCGAAACGCCCAAAAGTTGGCTACAGAAGGCGAATGCTAATAAACGTAAATCGATGCAGTAACATGAATCCCAGTTGTTTACGTAAACTTTCTGTGACCTACGATGGAATCGTCATTGAGCGTAGCACCTTGTGCCTCGTTGAAAGCGGTTGGTAGAAATATGTATCTGCATGGCCGCTAATCTAAGATCTTGATAGGCGACATAGTAGACATACCGTGGCCTAGAAACAGCTCACCAATCCAGTGGTTCGTCGATTTGTTCGCCGCGATTGGTTTTAGGAACGGGCAGAGCCTCTACCTTCACAAGACCACCTCGATTGCCTCTCTTCAGATAGCCGCTGCCATCCAACCAAGGCGTATCCATGGTCCTTCGATCTTCGAATTTCCGGATCTTGTCTTCCATCTGCATCGTGAGGCCAATGTCGTCGAGTCCATTGACTAAACAGTGCTTTCTGAATTCTTCGACATCAAAATGAGCAAGTGTTTTACCTGAAGCATCTTTGACTTCTTGATTGACAAGATCAACTTCGATCTCACGCCCTGCTTTTGCCTCGTCGGCAATTCTCTCGAGGGTTGGTTGATCCGTGATGGCAAGAGGCAACATCCCGTTTTTAAATGTGTTGTTGAAAAATATATCAGCGTAGGAAGGGGCGATAATGCAAGTGATACCGAAATCAAGTAATGCCCACGGCGCATGTTCCCGTGAACTACCGCAGCCGAAATTAGGACCAGTAACTACGAGGATCTTTGCATGTCGATATGGCTCTTTATTTAGGATGAAATCTGGTTTTTCAGAACCATCCTCGTTGAACCGAAGAGCGTAGAAGAGAGCCGAGCCTAGACCGGTTCTCTTAATAGTCTTCAAAAATTGCTTAGGAATGATTGCGTCCGTGTCAACGTTTGAGCGTTCCATTGGTGCTGCTATGCCTTTCAAAGTAGTGAATTTGGGTTGACCTCCTGATGAACTCGCGGTGCTGCTGTTGGCATGAGGCCGGTTATCCTGTGGTAGGTCTAAAAGACGCTCTATATCGTCATCCGTATCAATGTCGGAAACTTCGGGACTCAATTCTGTCTTCGGGGTGGCCTTTGATGGGGTGGCATTATGTTCTGTTAGCTTTCGAACGTCGGCTAATTTGCCCACAATTGCGGCTGCGGCAGCCATGACTGGTGACATTAAATGAGTTCTGCCGCCAGCACCTTGACGACCCTCGAAATTGCGGTTTGATGTGCTCGCACATCGTTCCTTGGGGGAGAGAATATCTGGGTTCATACCCAAACACATCGAGCATCCTGCTTCACGCCACTCGAATCCGGCGTCTAAGAAAATCTTGTCGAGACCCTCGGACTCTGCTTGCTTCTTGACAAGGCCGGAGCCTGGCACCACCATTGCCCTCTTCAGATTAGGCGCTATTTTTTTACCTTCAACTATCTTGGCAGCTGCTCGAAGATCTTCTATTCTTGCGTTGGTGCATGAACCGATAAAAATCTTATCCAGCTCAATGTCTTCCATCTTTGTGCCGGGTGTCAAGCCCATGTACTCCAGGGCTCGCCTTGCACTCTCCTTGGTTGGTTCAGTTGGGAAGTCTTCAGGGTTTGGTACAACGCCGGTGATAGGTACGACGTCTTGGGGAGAGGTACCCCAGGAAACAGTTGGAATGATGTCCTTGGCGTCGATGAAGACATCTTTGTCAAATCTTGCTCCTGGGTCGGTCTTCAGACTTGACCAGTACTTGACGGCTTTTTTCCATTCTGGGCTGTCCACTTTCGGCGCCAATGGCCGGCCTTTAAGATAATTGAATGTCGTCTCGTCGGGCGCTATCATCCCTGCTCTCGCTCCGGCTTCGATTGACATATTGCAAATTGACATCCTGGCCTCCATGCTCAAAGCACGGATTGCAGATCCGCAGAATTCGATTACTGCACCGGTCCCGCCTGCCGTACCAATCACTCCAATTGCATGGAGAATGATATCCTTGCTGCTAACGCCGGGTGCCAGAGCACCGTCCACTTGTATCCTCATATTTTTGCTTCGTTTCGTAATCAAAGTCTGTGTCGCAAGGACATGTTCGACTTCGCTCGTACCGATGCCAAATGCTAGAGCCCCAAAAGCGCCATGCGTAGACGTATGACTATCTCCACAGACGACAGTGGTACCCGGAAGGGTGAAACCTTGTTCAGGGCCGATGATGTGCACGATACCCTGACGCTTGTCCCCAAGCCCGAAGTAGGTCAGACCGAAAGCTTTTACATTTTCTTCGAGTGTGAGGCATTGTATGCGAGAATCGGCTTCTTCGACGAACTGTCCGACGCTCTTGAAATTTTTTCGGGGCGCCGTAGGCACGTTCTGTCCTGCTTTAGGGATGGGTCTGACATATCCAAGATTTCAGGAGGCACATACATGATCTGTGGTGGCAAGAGTGCAATCAGGCCTTCGGACCTTGCGCTTTGCGTTCCTTAGGCCTTCGAATGCTTGCTGGTCACACGATCAGTCGCTGAGCACCATACCGCAGTTTCAGGAGCTTACTGGAGACGTGACCTCATGAACAAGATGTCTGTCTGCCCACATCATTAACTTGCATGCTCAAGAAAGCTGTTTGTCGTAGAGGCCCACCAATATACAGCAAAATAGTTCCATCCTCTCGCTCGTCAACAATGTGATCTTGGAAGACCTTGTCATAGAGGGTTCTGGGTTTTTGGTCGGCAGAAGGCATGATGACTGTGAATCTGCTTCGAATTGAGAAGTTGTCCACAGCAGGTATCACCGTTCAAACATTGAGAATAGTTGTTCTCAGTTGGAGGTCTGCGCATCGTGTTACATATGCAGACAAGCTGCGACCGATGTCGGAGTCGGTTGTTCGGCTTGTAAATCAAAGTTTACCTCCCCACTTATTGGTCCTGAATCTGCTAGCAGCACCAGGCTGAGTACTTTTGTAGCATTGTACACATTTGTAGCCTGATAATTTATATATGTACACGCATTATGGCTCTATGCTCTATTATCTTCCCTAAACACCAATAAGGCTAACTTGTGCCGTACAAATAGCCCAATAATGCCACAGGTTGCCTGCATCACGAGAAGCTCGATTGCAAGGCGATCTTCCCTCCTTGGGCCAAACCAAACAAGCCAGAGATTGAGTATCGTAAGATTGGTAGATTCTATAATCTCACCCTTGCTGTTCTTCTCCAATCTGAGCATAGGCAGGGGGAAGTTGGCAAGAAGGTCCAACATCCACGCCACTGGCCTTGACGGCGGTCGAGGCCATTGGGTCACTGATGGCTCGAGAAGCCCGCTTCGTGTATTGAACCGCGGTAGCCGATGTCTAGGGCACGGTATTAGCCGGAAGAGCTGTGGTGCCGAGTAGATGAAGTTGGCGATTTGAGGTATGAGCAGAAGCAGGAGCGTCTTGCTGAAGTGTCCGAGAATGCCCACAATCGCAAAGACCATGCCTGCGAAATAGCAATAAGTGTCACCGACAAAGACTTTCGCTGGGTACCAATTATGCCACCAGAGAGCTATGGACACCCCGAGGAATGGCAAAAGCAGGTAAATCGAAAAGAGATGTGGATCTGTTGCAGGATGAGGGGTGGGACTGCTCGGAGCAGCCCAGAGTGACAGGATATCATTTGCTAGAAGAAGAACGCCAACGACGATAGACTGCGAAACTTCGATGCCATTTATTCCGGCCAAGATGTTGATGCTGTTCGGACAGAAAATGGCAACTGCAGCCATGTAGGCGTAATAAAGCCAACCGAGATCTACCATGTTGCCGAGATACGGCTCAAGCTGAACAGGTACGACTACATTGGTGACACCATAGTCGACGAAATAGACCACGAGCATCGGAATGGCAGCAAAAGCCGGGATGAAAAGTTTGTGTCGCCACCGAATGTCGAAGAGATCGTCTCCAATACCTAAGAGGACCACTGATTGTAAAGAAAGTATTGCTGATAAGTACGATGCCAGCTTTAAAAGTATTAGGTCGTATTTAATTCAGATTCATCTTGCGTAGATTTCCTACCTTATTGTGTGGGAATTTATGCAAAATCCGACCAGTATCGACCTGCTGGCCTTGCACCACAAATTCTCTATTACCACCTCCTGATGTAGCCGCCACAATGTCTTTGTAGAATGGAAATGGAATAAATACAATAATGACAAGAAGATAGACAACGGCGCAAACTGCGCCCATATTTTCCGGGCTATGTAAGAATGTTAGTATGAGAAGAAGACAGTTATCTGAAGAACTTCCTACATTTCAACTTTCTTTAGCTTTGACATATCCCGCCCCTTGAGATTTGCTTTCATGAATGTGTCTCCAAGCCATCTGATCAGGCTGAATGTAAATGAGAATGCTATGCCACTAAATGCTAAGGAAGCGATTAGGGGCTCGCCGTCGCCCTGAAATGTGTTCACTATGATACCAACACAAGCAGCAGAGAGCATCAGAAGGCTCCATGTCTCCACCTTGGTCAGGGCTGAAGTCATGATCTCTCACTTTGTGATCATGACCAATATTCATGGAGACGATCGATTAGCAAATGTCTTGATGCCAGATGTTTAATTTCTAGGAGCGGAATCAAGCGCGCTTGCTGCTTTTGATAGTTTTAGCGTGCCAAGAACCCACCCCTATAAACTGACCCTAGAAGTGTGCCTAAACAATACCTACGTAGGGCCCCTAGCACGGGGCTCCTAACACCATTAATTAGGGGCTCTTCGCCTAATATTCCCCCTAGGGAATTGAAGTCTAGGCCTCAGCACCCCCAAAGTATCAATATGCTCCAGGGGTCATGTCTAGTGTTAGGATTAGGGCTTTGACGAAAACAGTTAGCGTTTTCCAAGACTTTTCGTGTCACCCTCTGTACAGACGAGTCTGATCAACTACCCTACCTCCACAGGATGAGAAATATCTTGCAACTCACCGACAACCTTATTACAGCACCTAAAGGTGGGAAGGAACCATGATTACCCTCCCTGATTTTCAGGATTGGCACCTCCGAGAAACGTTGGGATTAGCAAACAACAGTAGTTTCATTCAGAGAATTCCAAATTCTAGAAGGAGACATTCTAAAAGTAACACTCCAATGCTATAATTAGGGATTGCGAATTTCAAAGACAGACTGGAAGGCTTTCGAAACGTTTCCCAATAGGCAATGTCTCGCAATGGACCCTTATTTTCGCATGACTACAACGCCCTTTATATGACTGCTCGGCGACGGGAACACATGAAATACAATTAGACCCTGTCAACCCCGCCACCTATACTACCTGATGCCCTCCGAGCACCCTCCCACACACCCTACCATCATCTAGGCGAGATTCCTGGAGATCGAGGTCCGTAGGCCTGCGAGGGAATCGTCCAAATGGCCTGGGTTTGACCTCAAAAGCGTAGTAGCGCGCAGGTGTTGCGGGATATCCCATCTCCGTGCATTACTCGGCAGGCGTAGCAGTTCATAACATGTACCGGAGACATCATTAATCTTTTTTTCTGTATGCGGCCTAAAACGTTCTGCGAACTATCCGCAAAAGTCATGGGCTCGCCCCAAGGCATTAAGGTCGTAAGTGTAAGCTTGCGCTTTTTTTCTATCTATCACAACGGTTGGCTGCAGAGATCACTCTCTATATTGAAGGCATGGAAATCATGCGTTGATGGAAACATTGTTGGTGTAAAAATCGAGGATCGTTTTGGAATCCGTATTCGAAATGACTAACATCTGAAAGCGTTCATGTTGCAGTGTTGTCTGACTTCCGGCCGTATGATAGATTGTTGGAACAGCGACACCTTTCCACAAGATATGTGACTAGCGAGAGTCCCGACGCCCAACACCAACCATACATCAATCATTAAAACTTTGAATCCTTCTAAGAATATAAGAAAATGTTTTTTTATTTATCGTCTAGTTTCTTCCAGAGACTCGACATCATCATCATCCTCTGGCTTGGTATCACCCTTTTCACTGTACTCAAGCATGCTTCCATGCATACTTCCTTGCATGCTGCCTGGTAGGCATTGTGTGCTTGTTGCAGCGGATGCGGGTGTAACGCTCGTAGAGCTGTCTCGCCTCTGTGGATACCCTGTGGAAGTGTCGACAGCTAGATGAGCAACATTGTTGCGATGTACACTGATGGCAGTGGGAGAAATATCTTCTTCTGATAGATCGGGAGCAAAAGAACGCGGTGGTTCCATGGAGAGTCGAACCGGCTGCGCGTCCGGTTGCTGAGATTCGTGGCTTTCAGAGACCGAATTGTAAGCCATGTCCGCCACCTTTCCGAAGTCTACCCTCGTTTGCTTGTAGATGTTGTCCAGGGTATTCCAGACTTGCAGAGCATTAGTCCTTTTTGACCTGTCGGGCTCGAGCATGCGGATAACTAACTCTAATACCGCCTTGAAAGATTGGTGTCTCTGCCGAGGTACGTCGTCTTTTAGGGAGTCTTCTCTCAAGCGTTGAATGTACGTATGCACGGGAGCGCGTAACGTGACACTCCCGTCTTCGTCCATCTGCCAGAAACCGTCATCCTCGGTGAGCTCTGTTGTGGAGTTCGGACAGCGTCTAGCAAATCTCGCGTTCTCAAAATTCGTAACCTCCTGATGTCCAAAGGCAGCCCAGACCAGAAGCTCCAGAAAGACACATCCGAGAGACCACAAGTCATAAGGCCTTGATATGCGTCCTTCGTCCATGTTAACTTCGGGCGGCGCATATGTAGGTGTACCAGTCGGGGAACGGGTGTCTACACTTCCAGAGCGATATGTATTTATCTTGCCGGATCCGAAGTCAGCAACTTTGAAGGTGCTATATGTCGAGCTGGGCTTCGGAAAGCTAAGAATGTTCTTTGGCTTGAGATCATGGTGATAGCCTGCTTTCCGCGTCCCTACATGCTGAGTCCCCAGATTGGCACCCGATGGCGAGGTCTCTGCTACCGATAGGTTGTGAATATCTTTGAGAGCTTGGGCGAGCCCTCGAAGTTGTCGCAAGAGCCACAAGATCCTTTCTCTTGTCGGGGTTCCAAATGGTGTCGACTCCATGTACTGACTGAGATTGCATTCTGCATATGGGAAAAGCATGCAGTATCGTCCATCCTGAAGCCAAGTAGCTAGGTGGGTGACCATATGTTTTTGAGGCAACGCGCGAAGTTCGTTCAGTATTCTCAGCTCCTGGTTGAAATCGGCTCTAACATATTTAGGGCGGTCTTTGAATTCCTTCAGCGCAAAGTCTACATCCTTGTTCTTGTGATCGTGTCAGCATCTGTCTTCACTGATGATTGATGATTGCTAACCTCTGTGAGCCGGTGGTGACTTGGGTCCATTCTCACGCGGCTAAGCCCTCATTGTCAGCTTATTCCTTCCATATAGCCATGCAAGTTCGAGAAAAGAACATTGTGGAAGTGCATGCCCAATCACCCAACCTAGCATCATGGGATATGGGCACAGAGTCCACTCACTAGACATTACTATAGGCTCCCGCCCCACACCATGCACTTTTTTTGTCCGGTTCATCCCCGCCATAAGAGCTTTCTGCGTCCTCCGACTCATTCCTGATATGCTTCCTCTTTGGGTCACCCTTCTTCTTGTCTGTAAGCCAGAAGCGAATGGGTACGACGATTTTCGGGTGGAACTTCTGATGTTGCCCCGGTACCATGAACTCTGCGGCCATGAAGCTTCCCTGATCTTTGAAAAGGTTGGAAAATTCAACTGTACATTGCGGGTTACCAGGATGGCAGCCTAAAGCAGTTGTGAGGGGTAAGCTGTCATCTTTATAACCCCTATCCAGTAGAGTCTTGAGACAACTCATTGACAAACCTGCGTAGACAAACATGGCGAAGAGCTTCCGAGCTCGGTCCGGGACTTGAGCAATGAGGCTGTCCTTTTCATTCCTTGGAATGCGAGAGTCTTGAATGATGATATCGCGGATAGTGTCACGAGATGTGACCCGCAAAAGATCTGTACGGGAAATGTACACCTTACCACCCGCCGCAGGCTTCATTAGGGTATGGATCTCGTTGCGCTTTGCACCTGCAAAGGAGATATCGCTAGAGGCTCTGGGTCGGAACGCAAAACATTCTCCCTGAATGTCGAGGTGGAGAGCACGAGTAGGTTCCGATATCAGGAGATTTGTTATAATGGTACAGACGGTGGCCCAGTCCTCTTGAGACGTTAAGGATACCCCATCTTTTTGTCCAACAATTGTGCACGTTCCGTACCGAAGAAACAGATCTTTCCTAACCAGATCTTCTTGACATCTTTCTCTGACGAAATTCCGGCAAGTGTTTTCAATTTTGGTATAATTGTTCGGATCGTTTAGGGCGAGGAAGAGTTCAGGATCCGGACCAGGCAACTTTCTACCTGCAAGAGTAATATGTAAAGTACATGTTACCGTTAGTCGTGCTAACTTAGCGGCATTGTTCCTCGGATCAGGGAATACATCGTCCAGATCAAAACTGCCCCGAGACGACTCGTCATCTGAAGAGTGGGACAGTGATGTGTCATGAGAAAACTCGTCGCTGCCGCCTTCCGCCGGATGAACTCGTATTGTGGGCCCAGCTTGCGCTGCGCTCTCCATAGGTAGGACAGCCCGATGGCGAGATAGACCTTCCGACGACTGAGCAAGGGCTGGTCTGGTCAGGTCATTGGGCCTAGTCGCCGGACCAATGTATTAGATAACTTTTCAATACTTAAAACGAAGACAGGCTGTACATGCCATGGGCACCACCGTCTGACACCTTTGGAGTATGTGCTTAAACCCTTATCCAATGACAGAATGAAGCTGCCGTTCAGCTGGTTTCAGGCGCCGAAGGCCAAATGCAGGAGATACCTTTCGCTCACGGCAAAGGCTTGAGTATTGTATATTGCTAATGTCAATAATAATGCTCTAAAGAAAAGGCGGGCTTTTAACGTTTGCCTTGTTGACAGAGCCGCATGTACAACACAGCTTTCCTAATTAGTGCATAGGACCCCACCCACACGCAATACTCGGGCGTTGAGGGCAACGGTACTTGAAATGCCTAATTAGTAAATCATTGGCCAGGTCCTCTAGAACACGGGACGGACTACAGGGGAAGCTCGCCGACCGATTGGCTATGGTGATCCAGGATGGTGGCGGGTCCACGCCCTACCTCGCCTTTGACCAAACCATCCGGCAGGGCAAATTCAGGCGTATTGCAGTTCAGGATGATCCATGGTTATAGTGCAAAAACCTGCCAGTCCATTGGGACAGGGCCCTCCAAAGCCAATATCTTGCAGGTTGGCACTCTTTGATGAGACGTGCCCTCTGCTTGTACGGGACTTGAAATAGGAAAGATATTGTGTACAGACTTGGACACAGCCGGAACTATCTGTAATACAATCTCTATATGGACATGACTTATGACCATCCTATCACGCAACCAAAGGAACAGGGCCAAGAGTCCTCATGCAAGCTAATATGTAGGTCAAGCTTGGTGATTGGAAGAAGAAAGTGCATTCTTTCGTATCCGGAACCTTTCATTCATAGTTGCAAAGCTCAAAATGCTTCTGGGCAGGCTTTGGTGGGTCGAAGGTCTTGCCTGCCACCGAACCCATATCCACCACACTAATAGTGTGCAAAACGTCAACGGTATTGCGATAGCTGCGAAAAGCCACGCATTCGAAGTGATTACTACGTAACGCTCGTTCCCTTCACCTTGAACCTGACTGACGAACTGGGTAGAGAAGAAATTCTGGTTTGGAATTAGCGTCTAGATTATAAGGTCCGCAGGGAACTTTCACTGACAGAAACCACTGTCGCGGGTAGATATATCAGTGTGATGATTGTCAGGATTTTGACTGCCGCGGTATCTTGTGTTCCTTTTGCAGTAAGATCGCTTATATTATGGTTTTCCATTCGAGCTTCCTCAGCCAATTCTTTCAGCGCCTTTCCATTACCAAGGTCTAGAAGGCTCGAAAGCTATCAATTTGCAAGTCAGTAAAAATCGAGCCCAAGCGTCGCATAGAGTCACGGCTTACTAAGTTAGTTGTCCCTTGAATCTTGGTATGTAGGGTCTCGACTTTCTTGCGATTCCAGTGAACGTCTCGTTTTCTTTCTTGGAGAGCGCAATGAATGGGGTCCAATCCCTCATCAAAGCCATCCTCTAAGACAATTTTGGCTTCCTGACAGAACTCTTTGTATTTCGCCAACATCAATAGCAGGGTATCCTCTGTTGAATCAAGTATCATGAGTATGTCGATGAGCTGATCTTCCATTTCTTTTAGATTCTGACGCTCTTCCACACCCAAGAGCTGTATCGAACCGTTCCCTGGGTCTTTCTCATCAATAGACGCAACGAGCACCCTATCTGACTGTTTTCATAATAAGCATAACGTCAGAAATAGTCGGATAACGCTTAGCGCACCTGTTGCGTAATCTGTTCCGTGAGATCAACAATATAAGGTCGCCAATTCGCTAACAAGGTATCAAGAACAAGTAGATGGATTTCAAAAGGGTTCAACAACATCATGAGTCCACACTTCTTTATATATCCATCTAAACACGTTTCGGTCTTCTCAGACGGGGAGACCATGACCCAGGTGGAAGACTTGTTCCCCGACTGATATTTGTGATAGATGACTGTCTGCCGTATCGACCATGGTTTGTTATCGTCTCGACGGTTTAATTCAACGTAACGTACCGCATAGGCGCATTCTGGCAATATTAGCAACTGCAGTACACAACTGAAAATTCCACTACCGAAGCCAGCCCACTCCCAGCGACCACTTTCCGCTCTATTTGCGGCCAATCTCCTGAAACACATTTGAGGTGGCCCGACCTCATTCTCCCTATGCTTTGCGCCGAAGAGTATTATGAACTCGCGAAACCGGGGGAATATATCAAATTTTGACATCAGAGCTTCAAAAAGATCGTGCGTGAGGAGCAAACGACTATAGGAATGACGTTGCCGTATAAAACTGGAGCTGAGTATTAGCAGCTATCCAGGGTCTAGAACGGTGACAAAATAATATGCACAGACCATATCCGGGTATGCTGTCTTGAAACCTTCATGTTGACCCTGGTCAGACTTCGCATACTGCGGGATAACAGAAGGCCTCACATGTTCCATCTTTCTTAGTTCGTCTCGGGTGAAAATTTTGTGCAAAACCAGGCCAGGTTGTCCTTCGGAGTGCGCAGGATCTTTCCTATGCAGAATTTTTTGTGAAGGAGGCTCCATCAAGGGCGTATCTGGCTTTGAACCACATTCTGTATCATCATCTGAATGGCATGAGGCTTCGTCATCCGACGCAGACGAAGCTTGACTGTGTAAAGGCCATTGGATGTGGATCTCGATCGACGAGCCTGCATCCTGCAATTCAAATAAGGCCCACAGTCTCCTCTCGTAGAATTGTTCCGCCGCAGGGCTCTGCTCATAAAACAGAGCTCGCTCGAAACACTCGGTTGTTCTCATAGCAAGGAATATAGCAAAGCATAGTGGCCAAATTTGATGGCATTAGTGCCGGAATATATATCGGGGATCACACCGTAGATCACTTGCCAGCACACATGCATACTCCTAGGCGCGGGGGCCACGCTGTGACAGAAAATGGCTCCATGACTGAGCCATAATACTCCCAATGCGCCCCGAAAACGTAATCTGACGCCCCGTTTTTGACGGACCTACCGCAATCGCGAAGCCCAAAGAGGCAGGGCCTTAGCCTCGCTAGACCATGCTCTGCTAATGATCGAATACATCTCATAGGCGGACCTAATGCGGGTCTTTTGATAGGAGCCGCTGCTCCCGCTTTTCTAGATATCCGTTAGTATGCAACGTTCTGAAATTGCTAACCACTTGCATCATCTACTTTCATCGCTCTCTTGCTCTAGTACATTCCACTCTCTGGACGTGAATATATATGTCTTGCAACACGACTAGTTGGATGCCAATTCGTCCGCAGCCGCAGCAGCATGAGCAAATCATTCAGGACCGGTACATCGACCACAAGAAGTTGCAGTCACTGCTGGCATTGAGGCATCCGCAGGGTTCATACTCCATGAGGGTAAATTAGCCCTTCCTCCGCTGTCCCCATGTGGCCGCTGCCAACCTCACTTGACCATCACTGACTTATCACGTAGTGGAAGCATAGTCGATGGATTATAAGCGCCCCGCAAGCCTTGTCGAATGTTTGTGAACCCTATAATATACAGGCTATCTCAGTTACATTCCTTTCGCACCCACCTGACATTTCCTAGTCGGAGCTGGGTTGAAATTACTATATGAGTGAATGGATCCTGATCTCAAGTGCTTAGGAGGATATCGAGAGCCTCGAAATCAACGCTACTCGGAGATGGTAGTATATCTAGGATATGGGATGTTGTTGATATATAAATATAGGAGCTCCTTTATGAGCTCATTCGGAACCCATTCATTTTCAAGGTCAATGGCTTTCCATAATGTTAGGGTGTCGCCAACATTTTTAGGCTGTACTCTAGATGTCATTGTATCTTTGCAGGGTAAGCCCTAATTAAGCCATCCGATGATTGCCTTAACTAGGTAGGGGCCACATATCAGTGAAAGCATTCGAATAGTGCTCCTTCCTGACTGAAATTCTGCCATTCCTCGGCTGCTGACTAGAGTAGATAGGCAGAGCGGTGTAGAAGCGAGCTTGAGAGTCTACGGGCTCTTGGGCACTAGGACTTTTGCCACCTACTACAGCATAGCTCATTGAACAAATCTCTATAGAGGTTTGGAAATCGTTCAAGCTCATCATATATAGAGCAAGATATACGAAAAGTGTGTGTTAGATTGTGGAGTTGTGACGCCCTTATGGTTAATAGGGGGTGCCATTTCTGACCATCTGAAGCCAAGTCGGAAGAGGTAGCTATGCGAAGTACAGGAGATGGGATTAGACATTGTCCATTGAATCCGTTGTGCAGTGCCTCAAATTCAGAGTTTGGCGAAAATCTCCACATAGTAGCCATGATCTGGTGGGTTCTATACCAAGCACAATCCTGCTTCTAAGAAGATTTCAAGCGCCGAAAGTGCTGTTTAAGAAGTGCAAGTAGGTTGGATAGTCATCTTCAAAACGTCTCATGGCAAATCAACAGCAGACTTCAAGGGTAATGTTCCTTTCGAAGTGAAAATTGGACAGATTAGTACAACACGTGCGTTGGCAATGAGAGCCGTAGGATCTGCCGTTCCCTGTTTTGAGACGCAGTCAGTAATCTTTCTCTCATGAGAATGATTATGAAGTCTGACAAGTCGTTGTTTAGAGCGCCTATTTATTTGCAAAACAGGAGCTCAGCTCAAATCACTGTGGACCTGTCCTTGGATACGACCTGAACAAGGATAGAAAGGAAACATCCATGAGAGGTCTATCAGTTTGCTGCCTGCAGATTTCATAATTGCTTTCCCAGGTCGAAGTCTCGCTGACCGCTTGCCACTTTTCCCCTTCAAAACTCCCTGATTGCTAATGTATTAGAGCTAGATTCAACTATTCCAGCGGCTCGCTCGAAAGAATTTTGTTTGGAAACTTGCGGAAATAAGTTGGCTATAACAGCTTGCAATCCTTCCTCACCAGCCTAAACTAGCCGTTGACTGTGGCTTTAAGCCTTAGATTGCTGAACCGTTTTCTGGTTACGTGAAAGATAGTCGCAAGCTCCGTCTGATGTAGAACGTGTTCCTTTACTTGCTTTCGGGAATATTGAACGAAACGCCGTGGAAGAACGCTAAAGCGAGATAATCGATAAGGAAGGCGTCCTGCGTGCACTAGCATCGCGATTGTTCTCGATAAACATGCATGAGTCCTTAGCCTCTACGGTCTCCTCCTCTGCTGAGGTGTCATCGTTTTCACTCTATATAAGCCATATCACGCGAAACTTGACATCCATCAGCACATTGTCAGGTAGCAGACGAACAAGCAGGTCCAAAGAAGCTGACAGATAACTCGCTCTAAAGAAGGAGTCGGCTGTACAGTATAGAGGGTAAGCTCATTCAAGAGATGTTGTGCTTTCAGATACAAGATACTCTTGGCAATATGTCGAGGTGGCTTCCTCAGTGGTGATGTCTTTAGCAGTTTAGTAAGAACTCAGGCTGATCCTTCTTGGGAATGATATATTATACACTGTATGAGTCTATACGATTCTCAGAGTTCATACGTCGCAGAAAAAAAGCCGAAGTGACTAGGCCAGGAGGTGTTCCGAATTATTCAGTTGACTCCTCATCAGTCGTCACCTCCGATGCCTCGGAATCTGTAACATCTGGTGTTGGTTGTTGCTTCATTGGCTTCTGGGACACCTGTATACCACCTGCAGAGCCGAAGAAGTCTGCAGTCCTCAATCCTCGGATCTCGGAAGGATTCACTGCCTCCATTTGAGTCCCAACGGCTTTCTTTTGTCTGATATATTCTTTCACGGGTACCATAGCAGCATCTCGGCATGCTTCTTTGATATCGCTTCCCGACATGCCCGCTGTAACTCGCACCAAGTATTCAAGATCGAATTTGTCCTTATCGATGCGTGTATCTTTCAGGATGAGGCCTAGGATACGCAAACGCTGAGGCGCTGAAGGTAGGGAGACGGAGAACTTTTTGGGCATTCGCCTCAAGATGGCCTCGTCAATGTCTTGTATTCGGTTCGTCGCGCCAAGAACAAGTATTCTTTGAGGCTCACCAGCGGTATTGGCCGAAGTCAGTCCATCCCAATGTGTCATGAACTCCGCCTTGACCATACCACTGGCCTCATGCTCCCCACTCCTCCTCGTCCCTAACACCGCATCTATCTCATCAATGAAGACTATACTGGGCTCTAATTTCCTTGCAAGCGAAAACACCGCGTTAACTAATTTATTCGAGTCGCCGTACCATTTCTCTGTTAACGTAGAGATATGTAGGTTGATAAAAGTTGCGCCGCTCTCGTGAGCCAAAGCTTTGGCGAGCATAGTCTTTCCACAGCCGGGAGGTCCATAAAGAAGGACTCCAGAGGGTGCTGATAAGAGTGACGAGGTATGCGAGTAGAGCTGTGGCATTGTTAGGGGGTAGATAACTGATTCTCTGAGTTCCTCTATAATATCGCCTAGGCCCCCAATGTCTGTAGACTATTAGGTTCGACCGTTGAAGTGAGATATGATAGGAAACTACCGTCGAAAGCCACGGGAATATCCTCGGGCGCAACGACATCCATGGCGACCATCTGCTCATATTGATTGAGGACTAGGTCCTCCTTCCTTGATCTCCGTTTTCGTCGACCATTATCATTACCCTTCTCATCTTGGTCCTGCGGATCTAACCTTCGAAGTATGGCGGCAGCTGCGTTCCTGCGTGTCGCTTGCTCTTTATCATTCTCAAGGTCGAGCCGATTAAGAGCATATCTGACCAGGTAATAGAAGGATCCCGTCTGGGATCTCGTTAACAGATGTCCAGCTGTGCAGTAGTGTAAGGATCTCTGGCAAATGTACGTACAGCTAATGCCAGAAGCACGATGTCCGGCATGAGACTCGCCCATTTTCGCTCGGACATAGCTCTAGGTACAATCTTAGCTCTCTAATAATACAATAATCAAGGGCAGGAACGGATGGACAAAGCTGCAAGAAGGCGATGATGCATGGTCTTGGCATCGCGCTAAGATTGTCGCGAACCTGTTATCTGATCTGATTGTCATTGTTTACTTCTTCTCACACAGCAAAGCCCAAATGAGCACAATCTCCCATTAACAGATTATCGCATTCATCGAGTCATCATGCCAAAAGCGAAAACAATTGCATCCCTTTCGGGGCTTATCGATAGTGATATGGAAGATGATACAGTGAATATGGAAGCCGACGCGTTTCCCACCCCGGACTCGAACCAAGAGAATGCAGGACCGGCAAAGAAAAGAGGCGTGCGAGGGAAGGCAACTGCCAAAAAGTTCACTAAAGTAAAATCTGCAGCGAGGCGCGTGAGCAGCGAGTCTGTAGCACCCAAGAAAGTGGCGCCTAAAAAGGCTGCTACTAATAGGGCACCTTTGAAAGAACAATCGAATACTCAACAGGCCGAGGATACCGAGGAGGTAGACGAATTTGACGCCCCAGACCATGAAGGCACGAACATGAACGAATTGGTCGAGCCAAAGCAGGCCGCAAAACGAAATCCACTTGAGAAGAAAGCGGGCAGACCCCCAAAAAGTAAGCCTTTACCGCAAGCAAATGCAATCGAGAAGGACGGAGAGTTCGAGTACACTCCGACAGCAGTCCGGCAAAGCAAAAGGACTACGAAGTCGTCCGCTTCAGATTCCACCAAACCCAATGCCACCAAACGACAACCTTCTGTTGAGTCACGACGGCAAGAGAAAATCATACCGGAAACCCAAGTTCCAATGGACACCGATCCATCAGAGTTCCCCCAAGAAGACGAGGATGAGGATGCTGTACCACAATCAGTTTACCGCCGTACAAACAATGCTTGGAACACTGGCAACCAGCGCCAACCTCTAATTGCGAGGAGACGAGCTGGCAGCGCTTCAGATACTGAAAGAGGAGGTGGTGATCCTGCAACTAGGCGAAAGCTGGGGGAAATGACGAAGAAATTCGAGAGCCTAGAGTTGAAGTACAGAAATTTACGAGAAACCGCCATCAAAGAGGCTGACGCCAATTTCACAAAATACAAAGCACAGTCACAAGCCAAAGCTAAAGGTGAGAGCTTCTCTCCCCAATGATTATTGTATAAGCTAATCAAGCATAGCTGCGGATGAACTGATTGCCTCTCTCCAGAAGGAAATCTCGACCCAAAAATCCCTTTCTCAAGACTCGCGCTCCCTCCAGAAGCAAATCGCCGCTCGAGACGCTGATCTAGCAAAAACACAAGCTCTAGCAGATCAGCTCTCCACATCGCTCTCAGAAGTACAGAACGAAAATAAGGCTCTTCAAGCCAAGCTCGCGAATTCGAGAAGCGCATCTGTAGCTATAGAAAGCGTCAATGCCAGGACGCCAGGTAGTGCTATAAGAGGCAAGACTCCTGCAGCAAGGAATATACTGGTGGGAAGTGCGGAGGCAGCCCATGCTGCACAAGTGGCCCAATTAAAGGAGGATCTTTACAGTGACTTGACGGGTCTGATTCTGCGGAATGTGGAGATGGGAAGTGAAGGGGATGTTTACGATTGTATTCAAACAGGTCGGAATGGCAGTAAGTATTTCCCCTCGAAACTGAATGGTTTTTTCTGACGTGGAGGTGGTAGCACTCCATTTCAAACTCGGCATAGCAAAAGACACCGATGGCAATTACGAGAATACCGAATTCCAATACACACCACGACTGGATAGCAACCGGGACCGCGATCTTATAGCTCTGCTGCCCGAGTATCTGACGGATGAGATCACTTTCTCGAGGACTAATGCTGCAATGTTCTATGGGAGGGTTGTCGAGACGCTGACGAAGAGGAGGCCTGTGGAGGAGTAGAGAGAAGGTGCTTGCGCAATACTTATGGCGTTATGGTCGGCCGCTTACGAGCATGGGTTTCTGGCAGATCAGGATGTCTGCTTTGTACTATTACTGCATATTTTATGCATGAATAAATGCAGATGCTATGATTAGTTGTCTACTAAAGTACATTTATATGACAGCAGATGCCCAGCATCCATTCAATAAACCTGTCATCAATGCTTCTCCGCTAATGTCCCATTGCTCTCAGCAATGCTATGCCCATTGACTTTTGCTCCCTCCTTCTCAACAACCACGCCTCCGTTCCCCTGCCTCTTGCCATCATCCACCTCCCCCCCAACCTCCACCCCACTAACAAATACCTCACTCACAAATTCCAGCCCCGATACAAACACACAAAGCAAACTCGCAATAAAGAAGTGACTTATACTCGTCCCAATATCCAGCCAGCTCCCCTCATCCCTCACAAGCCAGAAAAAGTTCATAGTCAAGACATCACTGATAGCAATGACAACCATGAACAAGCTGCTAGGCGCAACCCCCAATCGCCGATTGAGGATTCCGAGATTGGCGCTGATGACGACGAACGGGATGATGAGTTTGAACATTAGTAGTAGGCCTTGGGAGAAAGGGTCGAAGACTGGGATTAGGCGGTAGACGGAGTCGAGGGAGAAGGAGGAGACGGAAGCGATGTTGCCGACGGAGAAGAAGGCGGATTGGATTAGGTAGAGGAAGAAGAGGGAGATGCGGAAATCGTGGAGGGTGAGGGAGCGGTAGGGTGAGGGTTTGGATGCGGTTTTATCATCTGCATTTTCGTTTGGCGATTGTAGTTGTGATGATATATCTGGGAGGGCGGTGGAGAGGGGTTTCGCAGATATCGTTGGGGAGGGCGGATGGGCCGGGTTGGCGGCCTTTGTGAAGTTGTAGATACGGTGCTCTAAACGCACCCAGGTGACAAGGAAGGTGCAGAAAACGAAGTAGAAGAGGCCTTCGTAGGAGATCGTGAGGATGATAAAGACTGGGGAGAACGTGAGGAAGATTATGACTAGACGGTGGAGATAGTGGTTTTTCGGTTGTAGGCTGTGGAGGAAAGGCACGGTGAGTGAAGCAACTGTTAAGACCAAGTAAGCATAAAACGCGGATGGATAATTCATGAAGAGCGTACTCAGTACTAGCCATCCAACAACCTGATTCCCAATTGGGAGACCACGTTTGGCTTGTATCGAGGCAACGCTCGAGCTTGTCACGATCATGGCCAGGACAATTAGACCTATTTGGACGCCGAGTATGGTCCTTGGGAGAATGTCAAGAGCAGGTGGCGATTGCGTATTGGCAGTCGGTCCCGATAGAATACTTTTTTCGAAGAGAAGGTATAGTACGCCGACTAGGCCCATTAAGAAGCCTCCCAGTAGTCTATCATACTTTGGTTAGCACATTAAGAGTCACTCTAAGGCAAGAAGCACAGATTGCTTTCGTCCGTACACCGGGACGTCGATGCACATATGCACTTACATTACATTGATGTTGTCGACCTTATTTGCAGGCAATAGGGTGAAGATACTCATCGAAGAGCAGGCGACGCCCCATGTTGCAACCAGTGTCCTGTTATGCATCACAAAATCCAGGCCATAAATCATAGGCCAAAATGCAGCGGCTACAAAACAAATAGTGTAGACCGTCCTGTGAAAGTATGAGAGTACCTGAGGCTCAATTCAGTCAAAGCGTCCGATGTGCTGAACGAGGGGACTCACAAGAACTTCTAGAAAAGCTATAAATGCAATTGCCTTTAACCCTAACAGCAAGGTGTCGGTCTTGGAAGAAATATTCTTCAGTAGGACATTTGCACCAAGTCGTAAAGCTTCTCTCCGCGCCACAACCTCTTCCCAGAATATGGGCGGGAACATGGCATAGAGATAATATGTGTAAGGCGCCTTACGGACAAGTAAGAGTGAGAATAAAGCTACAGATACTGCCCCAAAGGACGAAGTCGTAGCAATGGTCCTCGATGCGTGGGTCTTGCCATGTAAGACATGCATATCAATAACGGTGGTCATGGCAAATACGATCCATCCCAGGTAACCAGACGTGACGAGTGCTCGCAGGAATAGCCAGTCATAGGTCTGGAGGTAGCGAAGTCCATCAAGGCCAAGATGGAGAAGGTCCTGGCTCATCGGGATAGCTTGGTGGAATTGCCCCTGATCAATGGCTTTCCTGATGCCTGCTAGACGATGTTCAACAGAATGCTCCTCATCTCCAAGTGGTGTGTACGCTTTGTATCTAATCTCATTTGCCTTCTTATGTTGCTCCTTCACTCGATACATTTCTAGCACGCCCTTAGCATTTGCCATTGCTGCCTCGGCCTTCTCTTTTGCGTCTCCTCCAACGTAAGCAAGTGGAAGTTCTCCTACGGAATTCACAGGAAAGTCAAGGCCTGCAAGATAAGCCATCAATGCAGCCACATCTGCTTGGTCAACATCGTTCCGTTGCACCCGGTTGAGGCCCCAGTCCGCCGAGAAGCCATCTTCATGTCCTTTGGCAGTGCCCGATATACTAATTATAGGTTTTGCAACGCCGGAACCCCAGGCAACCAGCGGTGTGCGAGTATTATCTGGGTGACCATCACCATGGCTGCCCCAATCGCTCATTCCATGGTCCGCAGTAAAAACAAAAGCTGTCTTGCCATCCCCGTAGAAGTCCTCTATCAGCTTCGTCATTTCCTTCACTCCTTGGTCGACGACTTTAATATTGTGCAGGTACTCTTTTGAATACGGACGATAGGCATGGCCAGTAGTATCCAGACCAAGAAGATGAAGGAAGAAAACAATCTTGTCCTGCCTGAGTTCATGGTCAAGGGTTGCGTTCTTAGAGGCAGAGGCAAAAAGTTCCTTGGCCTTTTCAAAGACCCAGGTGTCCAATTGGACAGCATCTGCTACTCATCAGCCACTTCTGAGGAGAATCGGATTTTGGAGAGTATACCCTTCGTGAAATCTTCGAACTCCTCTCCATAGGTATCAGTCTCCACTCTTCCTGGGACAGCACCCTCTTTAAACATGGGCAATATATCGGGGCTGCCCCAACTCCAAGTATGCCGGCTCTGATTGAATACACTGTCGAAATTGACAGGGTTGAGCTTCCAGCCAGTCATGACTGCGGACACATCTTCGTACAGGCCTGCAATCAAAGCAACGTGCCCGGGCCTAGACTCCGTAGGTACTCTGGTATGGGAGACTCCAAATGTGCCACTTTTTAGGACGCGAGACCGTATAAAGGGCGCGAGGGGTCGGGGCTCGAGAGCGCCAGGGGTTTGGGGATTCGGTGGAGATGGGTCAGAGAACGATTGGAAAGCCTTGTCGGCTCGAAGCCCATCTCCAACAAACAGGACAAGCCTTTTGGCTGGTGCTTCGACTCCATTGTTCCTCTCGACTCCAAAAGAGTGCATGCCATGGACAATTGGACTGACGAAGTATATGTCGAAAATTGAAGCGATGTATATTACGTGAAATACAACTGCCAAGCTAAGGAAACCGAACCTTCCAAGCCGCGCCATGTCAAAGAGTGGACGACCGTCAGCTCATCAGAGAAGGATGGCCCAAGGCCTGCTTAAGCTGTTAACAGGCTCATGGTTTTGATGTCAACGCGAGGTCAATAAACTTTATACTGGCAACTCCAGCCGATAGATTTCGCCTCTTCTTGCCCCTTTTGCACCGGCATGATCCACGAGGCAAACCAGAGGCATCAACCCTTCACATCCCCCAAATGATGTGCAGAGAGTTCATCATTCATTTGTGGACGAGCAGACGGCCATTGGTTGAAAGCTTCGCCATTGTATTGGTATGGCCCCCATGATACTGTATTATTGGTGTTTGACTTATATTACGAAGTACGCGTCTCGGACTATTATTACGCCATGTAATATCAGGCCCGCAAAACTCTATTAGACATAGAGTTTTGCCGGCTCACGGAGACTATTCAATATCTAAACCCATCGTACAAATTGAATTCTTTGCAGCTGGTCCCGCAGAGAACGTACGTCAAATTTCCATGAGTTCTATGTCATCCAAGAAACCAGCACAAAAGCACGCATAATGCACGCAATTCGTGACCCCAACACGCTATCAAATTATAATCATTTTCTTACCACTCACACTATCGTCAGACTCGCCGTCAACTTTGATGACAGAAAAATCAGCGGCGATGTAGTCTTGAAACTAAAGTCCATTACTGACGCTGCGTCCAAAGAGATCGTGCTTGATACCAGCTATCTCGCTGTGGAAGATGTCGTTATAGAGGGACGAAACTCTAAATGGAGGCTACCGTCCAGATCCGAGCCTTACGGGTCTGCACTGAGAATAGCCCTAGATGAAGGTGTGGACAATGGAGCTACTCTGAATGTCAAGATCGGCATAGCAACAACTGAGGAATGTACGGCTCTTGGATGGATGACTCCAGCGCAGGCAAGAAGCGAACACCCGTACATGTACACACAATGTCAGGCAATACACGCTCGATCTATATTCCCTTGCCAAGATACCCCTGATGTCAAGTCTACATTTGAATTCTATATTACGTCGCCACTGCCTGTTATTGCCAGCGGACTATCTACAGGCACCCAGGAGGTTCAACCAGAGCATGGAGCTTCAACTGGCAAGAAGCTATATAAATTTGTCCAAAATATTCCTATCCCAAGTTACCTATTTGCATTCGCCAGTGGGGATATTGAAAAGGCCAGAGTTGGCCCGAGGAGTCTAGTAGCCACCGGTCCCAAGGAGCTTGCCGCCGCGAAATGGGAATTGGAAGAATCTATCGAAAAGTTCATGCAGACAATTGAGAATATAGTGTTTCCGTATGCATGGGAACAGTACAATGTGTTGATTCTACCACCAAGCTTTCCCTACGGTGGGATGGAAAACCCGGTTTATACTTACGCTACACCAACCATAATATCCGGCGATCGCGAGAATGTCGATGTGATTGCCCATGAACTTTCACATTCGTACAGCGGCAACTTAGTATCGTGCTGCTCATGGGAACACTTCTGGCTTAATGAAGGGTGGACAACGTATCTTGAGAGGAGAATACAAGCTGCGCTGCACGGTGAACCACATAGAGATTTCTCTGCGATCATCGGGTGGACAGCTCTCCAGGACTCTGTGACACAATTTGGAGAGACTCACGAGTTCACTAAATTAGTTGTAGATTTGGGGGGGAAAGACCCTGATGACGCCTTCTCAAGCATTCCCTATGAGAAGGGCTACACTTTTCTTTCCTATCTTGAGGGCCAGCTAGGTAAGGACAAATGGAACAGCTTCATCCCTCACTACTTTACCACTTTTGCCCGCCGCTCACTCGATTCATACGAATTTAAAGCAAACCTCCTCTCCTTCTTCGAATCAGACTCTATCGCTTCTGGCGCGCTCAACAAAGTAGACTGGGACGCCTGGTTCTATAAGCCGGGACTGCCACCAAAGCCCAACTTCGATACCTCGCTAGTGGATGTGTGCTACAAATTATCTTCGAAGTGGGAGAACATGGGATCGGAGAAGTTTGAGCCTAAAGCCCAGGATGTCAGCGGGTGGGCCGCAGATCAGATTGTCGTGTTCCTCGATAACGTTCAGAATTTTGCTCAGAAATTGGACAAGAGCAAGTCTCAACTTATGCGATCTGTTTACGGTTTGACGGACAGTGGTAATGCGGAAGTGTTGGCTCGGTACTATATGGTTGCATTGAAGGCAAAAGATGATTCAGTATACAAGCCCACCGCAAAGCTTTTAGGTAACGTTGGGCGGATGAAATTCGTACGGCCTCTATACAGACTCCTTAGCGAGGCCGATCGGTCATTGGCAGTTGAGACTTTTGAAAAGAACCGGGAGTTCTATCATCCAATCTGTAGAGGTTTGGTTGAAAAGGATCTGTTTGACGTGGGGAAAAAGACATGAGAAGATGACTGGTCTTCACCCGTTACCCCTCCAATGTTTAGCATCTCGACATGAGATAAGCCTTGATTAGGTCTGGCAAGCCCAAGCCGAATGAAAAGTCATGATTTTCGTCAGAAACTAGTATAGGCTAGGCAAAAAACTCCCTGTAAGGTGGGAAAACAAAGGATGAGGCATTGGGGTCTTGATCGGGCCATGTCCGACAAATCAGTTCCATCATAGAATCGTACAGGAGCTTGTACGCCGCTGGCAGAAAATGCAGGCCTGAATCGCCATGAGTATGATTAAAATGCAAAGTGCTTCAGGTGATGGCTCACCATCTATAAGCAAGCCTTCAAGTACTTCATTCCTTGCAACTTTCTTGGAGCCCACCAAAGGCTCTCCTTCCCTCCATCCAGCTTTCGCCATCATGATTGACCAGATATCAAGGACCGCAACGCCAAGTTGTGCCCCGACTTCACGACATGCATCTGCATACTTTTTTGTATGCTCAGCAGTCCTTAGAGGATCTGTCAAACCGATCACAAGATCACTTTCCTCAAGTTGATACTCATTGATAGGCGGAGGCGTGATAAGGATCAGTCGAGGGTTCTGTGCAATAACACTTGGGTGCTTTACAATGGCCTCTAAATATTGCTTAAAGTCATTGAGCGGCACGTCTTGGCCGGTAGAGCTTCCAGGCAAGCAGGCGTCATTAGCCCCGAAGAAAATGGCCTGCAAGGCAAACTAAGTATGAGAAGCCTTTGGGGCTGCCGAAATACCTACCATAAACCGAAGGTGTGCTTGTTCGGGCCTAGGCATGAAGCTCGGTAATACTGCCAGAGCTTGCTTTGTATTGTACCCCTACACCTCTTAGCTCCGCTCTGTAGGCTCTTACATAACGAGGCACCCACAGAGAAACCTCTATTGATAACATCAAGCCGTCTGATGAAAACTAGGGTCATTCTCAGTAAAAGCAAACAATAGAGTAACATATAGTTATTTCTAATATATTGATGCCCAAAAAGGTTGCAAATGAACCTTACCATCCTGCAATGCTGGACTGAAAGCAAAGCCAATAGCCTGGCTACATGATTGTTGGGTTATGCTATCGCCGAAAAGTACGAATTGGTCGTATGGACCTTGCGAGCGAATCTGTCATAAGCACTCAGCAGCAGAGAAAGTGCAGTCTAGGTACGCTGCAATCATACCAACATCGTTTTCTGTCGTACGGAAATGTTCGGGAAACTGCCGGGACTGGTACTTGAGTATATGACAGCACAAGGAAATGTGGATATGTGATCTAGTCTTGGACCGGATAAAGAAGTGGAATCAAAAGGCTCTATGCTGTTTTACGTAGGATTGCTAATGGAGAGTTGTACCTCAATAGAAGTGGTAAGACAAAAGGTCCCGGTGAAGGTTGCCGTGTGTATTTCATGCTACTTTCGGTTAGACCAAAGTAGAATTACCCAGAGCTCGCACCTCGACGCGTCGAATCCGTCAACGTCACGATTGGAACTCACCACGAACGTACCATTGGCGAATATATTCGGCTTGAATGTGTGGATACCTCCACGACTGAAATATCAATATTATGCCTCGTCCAAAGCGCTCCAAAGTGACGCCCTCCGTCCCTGTCCAACACGTCCCTCGACCAGCACCCATTACTTCGCCGGCGCAAGAAATAGAGATATTCTCTCCACCATCCTCGGGACGCGTCACAAATGGCAGCAATGATAGCGATGATCTAGTGATATCTAAAACGAGGAACACTGGGAAAAGCACTCCTATGGCGCAGCTGTATACAATGAGCGGCGCACTGGCTCCTGAAGACACAGGACCTACACGACTAAAGCCTCTGTCAGCCCAATCGGGGGCCAGAATGACAAGACTTGAGGAAAAAGGCGACTGCGCGAAACTAGGGGAAGAGAAGAAGACGAGAAAAATCTCGCGCGCAACTTCAATCGAAGAAACCGATGAAATTCCATCCTCAATACCAACGAGGGCTGTAGAACCAACGAGGCCATCTTCTAGTCGCTTGGGTCCATCATCTGCGCAGCGAAGTATCCAAGCTGGCTCGAGGATGAGAATCCAGGAAACACCGCGCCTACACTCGTCTTCAATGCTTGGAGGGGCCACGTTTAAGAAAAGACCAAGACAACCGAGTCTACTTCGAATGGCCGAATCGCAGAAGAATACCTCAGATGGAATGGATGACAATGATATGTATGATTTCATGCCAGACGACGAGTCCACTCCAATCATCAAAGCCTTGTCCCACCCAGACGTCCAATCAACATCGTCGTCATCACATCAAGCACCCGGCTCACGGAAGCGTAAAATGAAGTCGCCGGAGGTCCAAGTTCCCGCATCACAGTCTATCGACATCAACTCCTCACCCTCCGCTGTCCTTTCACCATCGGACCGTCATGAAGAATCGTCGGAAGACAACCAACCCCAACCAATTCTCCCTCCTCCCCACTCTCCTCAAACACCCCCTCCGGAGATATACAGCGATACTCTAGCACCGCCTCGGAGCAGCAGCAGCCCTTTACCCGAGCCTAAACTACAAAAATTTCGCAAGAAGCCTATCAAAGCGCCTTCCAAGGCGAAATCTCGCTCTACTAAACCGCCACACAAGAAATTTTCTTCAGCGCCATCGCCTCTCTCCTCTACGTCCACACGAACATCGCCTGTCCGCCCAGGAGCGCTCAAGCCGCTCACAACAGCAACCCTGCAGAATCTGCTCCCTCGGCGGCGTGTGCGAAGGAAGCCTAAGGGCGCATACGACGTCCCAAGCAGCAGCGATGTAGAGCTCGATAATAAAGCCCTAGGCGAAGACGAAGATGAGCTGAGTTTCAATGCCACTACCAAAATGCGGAAGAAAAGACAAAGTATGGTTTCGCAGAAGGGAAAACCAAAGGCGAAAGAAACGGTAACAGGGGTCAAAGGAAAGAGGATCTCCAACACGTGCACTCGAAAGAGCATCGTGGTATCTGACGATGAGAACGAGAGCGAAAGCGAAAGTGAAGTCGCGAATGCAGGCCGCTATGGATCGCGAGCGAGGTCAGCTACACCGGCTTTAAACAGCAAAGCGAAGGAAGAGATGAGGCGCTTGGCAGAAAAATTCCGGGAAGTCGATGAGTATACACTGGATTTCGAGGATATGACGGCGAGTAGTGATAAGATGAAAGACGCGCGGTGAGACACGTCAGAGTTGGAAATTCTAATGCAGAAATGCATGTATTTGGCATCGTTGCTATTTTGCGAGAGCTTGTTGCATACATGCAATACTGGTTGGATGAGCAGGAACTCCGCGGGAAACTATGTTGACGAGCTTTATATGTATGTGCAGGGAAGATATGCAAGATAGCTCCATGATATATTCTTGCTTGAAAGCGCTATCCTCCCAAATTATTTCAATTGTCAAAACTGAACCTTGCGGTCCCTATGCAAAGTCTTCCATAACAAGCATGCGTATCGATTGCCTAACCAGGAAACTGCGGCGTAAGGACCCCGGGACTCGGAGTAACAGGCCTACTACTCTTCTCCCTCGTCAAACTAATATTCTCCCTAAACGCCACATACTCCGTATCCGCATACCCCAACACAGCTCCAATCTCCGTACTCTGCAACCCCTTAATCCTTACAATCTCCGCAGCCGAATAATTCACCAACGCTCTACCCACCTCCCCAGTTGTGGCATCAACGAGAGCGCCCCCACCATTTGGGTTCGATCCGCTTTCATAAGCAGCTGAAGACCAGTCTGTTACTGGATTGCGTTTGTTGACTACAACGAGCCGCACGGCTTCTTGTTGTGCGAATTGCCCTTCTACGTGGACGATACCGGCGGGGAGGAGCCCGGCTTTGGAGGCTAGGGCGCGGTGGGCACCGGCGTCTATGTAGAGGGTTCCGTGGGGGGCGAGACCGTGGAGGAGCCAGAAGGAGCGGTCGCGGATGGGGAAAGGGTCTGGAATGAAGCGGGTGTGGAGGGGTGGGGCGGGGAGGGTATCGATGGTGAGGGAAGACACGGAGTTTGAGAGAGGGGTGTCTTCGCCTGGGGTTGTAGGGACGGAGCCGGTCTTGGTGGCTTGCTTTTGGGCTTGGACGTAGTTGACTATGTTGATAATGTTGCCTGGACTGGAGGAGCGGGTTATGACTGTTGTTACGCCTGCAGAAGTTGCAAGACGTGCTGCGACTATTTTAGTGGACATACCGCCTGTGCCTAGGGAGGAGCCTGCGGAGGAGACATCGGCTTCGAGTGATGACACGTCTTCGACGACTTCGATGGCTTGGGCGTCAGGGTTGGTCCGGGGGTTCTTGTCGTAGAGGCAGTCCACGTCTGTCATGAGGAAGAGGTAGTCTGCGTGGACCATTGCGGCAGTAATTGCAGAAAGTGTGTCGTTATCCCCAAATTTCTCAAGTTGACGGATTTCCTAGGCGCATTCAGCCGAGTATTTTGATATTCGCCAGACATGACATACAGAAACAGCCAGAGTATCGTTTTCGTTGACAATTGGTATCACCCCCATGCCCAGGAGCTCAGTAAACGTATTCTGCGCGTTGAGGTATTGTTTTTTCTGTTAATTTGTCAGTCGATCGTCAATTCAAACTGTCCGCGTGTGCAGTAACTCACATCTGCAATATCGTTCCTGGTAAGAAGTATCTGAGCCACGGGCTGCTGGAGATAGCTGAATAGATTCGCCCAAAGACTCATAAGCTGACATTGCCCAACTGCTGCCAGTGCCTGTTTCGTTAGTCAATCTCTTTCTCGCAGTTTCCGCCCAACCATGTGGTCTTCTACCTGAGTTCTAGGCAACGATTTGGGCCTTTTCTCAACGTTCATCCTCCGTAATCCAACAGCAATGGCACCGGAGGAGACGATAACCACCCGGTGCCCATCTTTAGTGAGCTTTACCGCAGTCTCAACGATAAGTGAAAGTATGGATAGTAAAGGCTCGTGGGTCTTCTCATGGACTATCGAGCTTGATCCTGTAGGGTATGTATGTCAGTCATAAGGCCAGAACTTAAAGCCATAAATGGCGTACCCAATTTGATCACAATGGTGAGATGTCGGTGGCCCTTCATGCTTACCTCTTCTTTAGTAGCAGATTGCTGGACATGTTTGGACATGAAAAACGCTTGAAAATGAGTGTCCGCCTGGATATGCCCGGAGAAGCCTGGCTTAGGCCTGCGTAAGCTGATCGTTAACAAAGCCAAAAAAATTTACTACCACTTAACGCTGCTCGTCAAGCAATTATATAGGGCTGCATGACGGGATAGCCCTAATCTTACTACTTACAGCACAGTGACAGAAAGAATTTGGCGAGTTTCACGCAACAATTCGATGTCCAGTTATACTCAGTCATTTCAAGCAGTCTCTAATCGAATTCGTACTCTCTCATAGAGACTATGCCTTGACGCTTTCCGCTTGTGGTACTTATTACAGTGAATTTCTCGCCCTCCCCCTTAATGTTAGGAATCACAAACCCTGTGTATTCACGAAGGGATAATAGAAGTCCTTGAGGAATCGAATAGGGGCAGGTGCGGACCGGTTTCTCAGCGCTATTAGAGGTTGTTACAAGGAAATGTCACGAGCCAGTGAAGCGCCGTATTCTAGTGTTGAACGATTTTTCTATTGTGTAGTCTAATTCCATACAAGCCCATCTTTGGTATACAATACTGTACAATGAAAATGATATATGCCATCATCGCGGTGGGCTTAAAGGACTGGGAGGCCAGCATTCACGCTCCACGTCTTTTAGGCCATCCCAATGTTCCACCTTCCTAATCCTCTCCTCCATTTCACTCCGCGTCTCCTCCACTGACTCTCCTACTGAAGAGGTCAACCCAATATTCCCCTCATCAAAAGCATCAACCAAGGCGGTCGAATGTCTGGTATCCGGCTCTTTGGGCGGGAGGAAGATAGCTGGATCATCAAACTGCAAAAAGGACTCAGCGTGGAACATCTCTCGGTGACGAGACTCCCACCGATCACGATAATGCCTCCAAATGTCTCTCTCTTCGGATTGAAATGCTTGGATAATCTTGACCTGCTCTGCTAGCATATTTGTTTCACGGTCGCGCTGGGAGCTCGTTGTGCTGGTGCTGCTTGCAGATGCGGGGCGAAATGTCAAGCCTTGGACAATGCGGACTGACGTCCTGCTTCTGACTAAGAGATCTAGGAATTTAGCGTTGATTGCCGCTTGTGCGCTGAAGCATTGGCCGTAGTGACATGCTTGACAGGGGTGAGAAACATGAATAGGACTTAAGTCGGTAGTGTCGTAGGAGACCTTCTTCGTGAAAGAGCAGCCACAGTTGTGGATGTATGTTCGAACGGGAAGGCGGACGGCGTACATTGCGGTGTTTGTCTTTGTCTTTGGACTTGAACATTGCAGAAAATGGTAGTCTTGAAAACTAATCTTATAAAGATTAAGGTGATGAGACTGGAAATACGTGAGCCCGAGCAGTCATCCATGGTGTCATGGGGTGTATGCGACACGAATATAGAAGGGCTGGTGGATGTTGACCAAATAGGAATAACGCCAACGCATAGGGCATCGAAATGAGGCGCAAGGCTGAAGCTTCATTATAATGTTAGCGTTCTGCACACAAATTATACCACCCGTCTTTCATGATGCCCAATACACGTGTCGTCTTCTCGGCATACGCGAAGACATACTTGGACTGAAATGAAGTGCGATCCGTCCATGTGACAGATAAAGGCTTGCAAAATGTAACAGATCATGTAGGAACAGGCATATTGCCTTGGTAATTTTGCACACACTTTATTAAAAACTTGGCATAAGGGGGTCATGGATATTGCAGAATAGCCCGTTCCGGGCTCGATTAAAGTTATATTGAAATGCGCAAAGAAGCACGGACGCAAAACCGAGGCTCCCGGTGTGTGTGGTACAAGTGTAGAATTCCAACAGAATTTTCAGACCATGCCCCACAAAGGCCGAGGCAGAATAGGCAAGACCGCTCTGTCGCTGGGGTGTGTTGGCGGAACACCCACATAAGCCTCTCGTCTTGCTGGATCGCCCACTGTTATAGACCAGGTGTGAAGACCATAGTAGGACGCAATGGAGTGAACCAGCCAGCGCCTCGGTTAATATCAGCTGTTTAGGCCTTGGCAATGTATATCAGCAGGAAACATACCCAAAGCTCGCTCCCCTGTCATTGGCTAAGCTGTCGAAGATAAGTCTATCTCTTTCCATACTGGTCTTCGATTTCGGGGGCCAATCACTCATTTGACCATTTCGTCCAACAAAAACGATCTCTTCATCGTCAGAATCGAGCTCCGCTTGCCGCTTCCTTTCTTCCTTGGCTTGATTTTCCCACTTAACCACGAAGAATCTCACCTGCTCTTCGAGGTCTTTTAGCAAGCCTTTCGCTGCTTTTGCCTTCTTCAGCTTCTCCCTTAATTCGCGTGGAATCTTGCCAGAACTTTCATCTAATGCCTGGGCACGTTGACGAGCTGTGTCACGACGCTCTTTCTCTGCTGCAGCATGTGCGGCCATATCATGGTCCCAGAGAGGCGCAAGATAGTAGGGCACGGCATGCTTTGGGTAGGTGGGATGGACTTCCCAGTCACAGGGCAGGGGAGGTTGTGCCCATGGGTTGTTCAAGAGATGGTCTGTTAATTGAAACGCTCGTCAATACGGAGATCCGGATCATAATCCGTGCTTTTGATACGAACCGTTCTCCCATCTAGTGCGTCGGCGACTCCCCTCTTTGCCTCTAAGAAGGGCTTCGCGTCGCTTCAAGCTATCGCGCCGCATTGGCTCACGGCGAGGTCGATAGATGGAAGGACGCTCGCCACCAACATTTTGGGCGACCTTCTCGTCAAGATCAATAGCTAGAGATCTCGATGCTCCCCGGACATCGTTCGAAGAGAGGGACACGTCATTCAAGGCCTGGGTGGCTTGCTCAGTCCATGCTTCTATATTGATTGGCTGCGGGACCGTGGGATTGGGAGCGCCGTGGTCGCCGTACGCGCTGGGTAAAGGAAATATTGCCATCCTAGTACAGCAGGGATGGCAGTAGGGTAGCAGGGAACACCGCGAAGTGGAGCTCGCTCCAGGCAGGGTAGGAGTAGATTATGTACAGCAGTCCGAAGGCCTATACCAACATGAAATTGGATACTCTGATGTCGTTTGAGTCGACGCTAAGTGATGGAGTCATCCACGCCTCGGGCATACGCGCTAAATCTTCACGCTTGCTACCCAGCGCTGGCTTATCAGGCAGCTGCCCGACCGTCTAGCTTGCGACATCATCAGCGAGTGTATCTAATATACATTCATTGATTCGTTTTACCCCCCTTATCCTTACCGTAATCATGAAGCTCATACTATTCATCGCTGCCTGTTGCTCGACTTCTGCTCTTGCATTATCGATCCCATGGTTCAACCAGGTTCGCCTCGGCAACAATGCTGTACCGGAACGCTATCTCGTTGAACTGGGGCCGGGAGAAACGAGATGGATCAGAGAGGACGAGAAATGGGAATTGAGAAGGGTGCGTCTGTCCCTGTAGCAAAGTCTTTCAAAGTGCGTTTGCATTAACGATGGGCTAATGTACTGTAGAAAGGCATCAATTTCATGGACATCACCGAGACTCCTCATCTTCATAACCTAAAGGCTAAAATTTCCAACGAAAAGGCCCAAGTCGTATACCCGAAGAAAATTGCATACAATGACAGTCTTTCCCCGCTGTTGAAAGAGCTGAAGAAGGAGAACATGCATAAGAACCTAGAAACATTCACCTCCTTCTACACCCGGTATTATAAGTCCTCTTACGGCGCAGAATCTTCAGCCTGGCTTCTCGGTAAAGTCAATGAAACCATTCAAGCGTCTGGAGCTAGCAAATACGGTGTCCACGTCAAGCCATTTGAGCATCCTTGGGGACAGAGCAGCGTTATTGCTACCATACCCGGGAAGAGCGCCAAGACCGTAGTCATTGGTGCACATCAAGACAGTATCAATCTATTGCTTCCCTCGCTATTCCGAGCACCGGGGGCAGACGACGATGGCAGTGGAACCGTGACCATACTCGAAGCTTTAAGGGTACTACTAAAGTCTGAAGCCGTCATCAAGGGCAACGCATCCAATACAATCGAATTTCATTGGTACTCAGCAGAGGAAGGCGGTCTCCTCGGGAGTCAAGCTATCTTTCAAGCTTATGCGAACCAGAAAAGAGACATCAAGGCTATGCTGCAGCAAGATATGACGGGCTATACCCATGAAACGATTGCAGCGGGTGAACCTGAAAGTGTAGGCGTCATTACGGACTTCGTCGACCCAGGTCTTACGGATTTTATCAAGGTGATTATTACACAGGTGAGTTTTCACACAGTTATGGATTCTAAAGCTTGCTCACTCGGCATTAGTATTGCACAATCCCGTACGTTCTGACGAAATGGTATGTCAACTTCAACTGTATTGTACCCTATATAAACTGACAGACAACGTAGCGGATATGCTTGTAGCGATCATGCATCGGCATCCAAAGCTGGCTATCCCTCTGCTTTCGTTATTGAATCGGACTTCAAATACAGCGATCACAAAATCCACACCACGGAAGACAAGATCGAGTACCTTGACTTCGATCACATGCTGCAGCACGCGAGAATGACTCTCGGCCTGGTTTACGAACTTGCATTTGCCGACTTCAGCTAGATTCATAGCGTTCGTGAGCCTATGTACGAGTAATTCATGAATTTCAATTCTCGAAAGTCATGACTATTGTGGATGCACAGAGACTGCCGTTCCGTCCTTACCGGCCTCCAAGCATTGCTCTTTCCGTATAAAGATTGCCTCAGAGGCAGGCGCCTTGAGTGCGCTTACTTCTCCCCCGTCATCTTTCTCCTTCGCTTCCGATACAATAACAATTTTCAGATCCTAACCACACTTTTCGGTCGCTTGATCCAGGCTCCAGAACTAGCAGCAGCAGTACTGGTAGTACTTAGGGGAGCAAGTATCACGGCCTCCTGCCCTACATCTTCGGGTCAGCCAAACAGCTTTGAACATTTACCAGTTCAACGTCCTCGTAACTGACGTTTCATTTCAACGCAACCATGATGGAGCGAGTGCAGACTTGTAAGAAAAACTGTCTTCTATCTAGCTTAGATGCCCTGGTCAGTAGCTGATCTTTCGTGTCCCAGTCAATCCATTCGTGCAGCATCAAAGCCATAGCACGGGTTCTCTTATTACCTACCGCATCCTAGCTGTCATCTCGTTGCTTCTCGTCGTAGCTATCGGCATCGGATTCAGCGTCAAGGCCCCACCGAATGGCCTAACTATCTGGCAGCAGAACGAGGCACATCCTACCCCATTCTCTCTCAACCTTCAAACCGTCTGGGTGTACTGGTAAGCTTCGCACTTCGCTGCATCTTCAGATGGTCATTGACTGCTGTACTGACAAATGCCTAGGGTTTTGCTCTTCGCGCTTCAATTCGGCTACGTCTACATTCTCTACGTGTTCAATACCGAGCAAGTCAATCGCGCCGCTAATGTCGGTTCTCACTTCATCCTAAACAATCTTCTACAGTCCGCCTTCATCATCCTGTGGGTCTACTCACACTTCTGGATCGGCGAGGTCATGCTCGTCCTCAACTATATCAACCTCAAGACACTCTACTTCCGCCATCTTAGGACCCCCCGTTACGTGCATGTTCCTGTTGTCACAGCTCCGCTGGCTTGGAATTTCGTTGCCCTTTACTCGAATGGAGCTGTTGCAGTGAACTCTCATACCTTCGCTGCCAGAGTTGCGGCAAACGTGGCAATTTGGGCGATCTTGCTTTACGGGCTCTTTTTCCTACTCGCCTTCAAGGATTACGCCATTGGCTTCGAGCTTTCAATCCTCTTGCTAGGTATGCGTCATTCCATCGACTAGCTGAAGGCGACTGACAAGTACGTTCAATAGCTCTTGCGGTACAACAGATCCGCATCCATACGGTGGCCCTCCAATGGATCTTCGCCTTGGTCATCATGGGTCTTCTTCTCCTGGTGACCCTTGTTTTTGCGATCCCGCCAATGTTCGGAAAAGAGTTGATCCTCTTCGCTGGAGACGACGATGATGATGAAGATCGCGAGAGGGAGCCGTTATTGGCTTGAGAGGTAGGAGGGTTAGACCGAATGGCCGCAGTGGACTGGTTAAATTATACTCATTCTCTTTTAAAGCGTGCAGTGGTTAGGGTGTGCACTTAGTTCCTTGACTTCCCTAAGTATACTTCTGTTCTTACTGGACAGTGTGTTTTGTTGTGGGGCGCACTTTTCATTGACTGGAAAGGGAGATTATGCTCTGGCAGCATTGATTCGTGAAAAGAGGAGTAGACGCATAGTGTCATTCTTTAGAAGGAGCACAATATCAATAACAGCATGTTGATCATGCTTTCAATGATCAGCAGTGATTTGTGACTTTCCTGCCGCTTCAAAGCTTCTGCTGCCCAATGCACCGCTCTACTTCTTCTTACTGTTAGTTTATCCCTGCACTACCACAATCTAATCCTCTCTATATATGCTTCCCGACTCTGCATAACACCCTGCAACTCTCTAATCAACAATGCAATACTTACAATACGGCGAAACCGATACTATACTAGAAAGGACTGGTGAAGGCTCAAGCATTCTCAAGCCTTACTTAATTCCTCGAATTTATTACTCTGTTGAATATGTAATTTAAGCTTTGCAGATAGTCATCTTTCAAAATTTGAACATCTTTGTTGTTATCTCTGGTCTACCAACATATTCCCTAGTCACGCGGAAAGATATCGCGTTCTCTGACTCCTATACCATCAATTCGCTGTTATGCTTAAAGGCGTTTGGTATAGTTGATCCCCTCAGGCGTGTTTATAATGCTGATCGATTTGCTAGTGTGAATGGACGGTTCGTGGATGGTGATTATGGAAGGGGACGGTGTTAGCTTGGGCCGGAAGGTGCTGAGAGATGTGTGGTTTGCTTTGGGGGGGGGTGGGAGGGGGAATGAGATGGGGAGGGAGTTGGGTGGAGAAGGTGGGCCTTTTTTTGGTGGGGGGGATGGGTGGATGGATGGAGGAATGAATGGTAGATTGGCCTCATTCAGGTATAACGTCGAATATGGGCCGAATTTGCACTGCAATATCTCGCATGCTGGTTGAATGATCCGTGTGTGGTAAATTCGTGGAGGGTCTTAGGGAAGTGGTGGAAGAGTTTAGTAAAGATTCTCAAATGAGATGTTGCAAAATGTAAAGGATACGGAAGAGTCTATCGTGCAGACGTCTTTAGGCCATTCATTGTCATCCCGTCTTTCAAGACTATAGAAGCGGTGATCTATACCGGATAATACCGCCTATCTAGACTTAAAACCCTTCTAGCGCGTCGATGATCACGCTACAAGTTCGTCACTCCTGCAAGTACTATACTCAACGGCCGTTATATTGTATAGCAGAATGCTTGACTAGCTTCCTGTTCGCCAGATAGTTAGGTTCAACGAAGGTGATCCATGGCGGACATTGTGATGCTGTTTTAAGGCATTTGCTCATAGCCAATTCTGTCTCAATGCCTCTTAGAACTTGAATACATTGAAAATTTGGGAACGTCATGTCCTCCTTCCCGACGCTGCCAAAAGGGTATACAACCGATTAGTGTTACGAGGTGTTTGCTTAATTGGTCCCGTTCGCCTCATAGATTGGATTTGAATCCAGCTCGCGTCCATAGTCACCGCCAAGCTCGTATGGCATGCCCTCCATCGCAGCCGCGTGTGATGCCTTTTCATGCTTTCCGCGCGGCTGATTGTCCAGTATTACATTCTCCAGCTTGAGCCGTTGCTTGTGTTCGCGGTAGAAGAGGAAGCCCAGCCCCAGGAGCAAAGCACCACCAAGCGGTACGCCGACGCCAGCTCCCATTACCACGGAGTGAGGCACGGAGTGGGAGGGTGATGAGGATGAGGACTGGTTGATTGGCAAGGGGGTTGCACGGAGAGCTGGGGGTGGAGATGTCGTAGGTGCGTTGCCAGTGATAGTCGACGCCGAGCTCGATGAAGGTGTAAAGCTCGAAGATGATGTAGAGTTCGAAGAGGTTGCAGAGCTTGAAGCCTCTGCATGAGCTTCGGCATATGAGAGTGGCATGAAGGGTCTTCCAAACTCGATACCCGTGAAGCTCTGGTTGCAACAATCTGCTAAGCCGTGCGATGCAGACGTCGACGTGTTACCGCAGCAAAAAGAGCTGCCGTCGCAAGGGTAGATTAGACTGAATACGGATGTGTAGACTATTCAAGGGCCTCGACATTAGTATCACTGGGGCATAGATGGTTCTGGGACCTCACTCACCGTCCAGGCAGTTATGTGCGCATGGGCTTGGGAACTTCGCATCTGTACAAGCTCCCCGGTAGGCAAAACCATATGCATAGCAGAGACCTGTCGTCGTGCAAGTTGACGATGACAGCTGGCAGCAAGCACTGGCTTGACCTCCTGTTGTCGAGTTGCAAGGAGAGTAATTCCAGCCCCCGGTCGGAGTACCATCAGGAAAAAAGCATTGCGAAGATACAAAACCGCCCCATAAGTACAAAGATATCAGGGTATACAAAGGAGTGTGACAAGGAACCATCGTGACGAATTTTACCATTATTCATTAGCAGTAGAATTGCAACCTTCAAAGCATTTTCAGCTCCTCTCTTTGCAAGAATACTTCAGGAATGTCAAAAATATTCTTGCTCTCATCATTACACCTATACCTTATTTCTTGAGACCAACAAGCTGAGATCTGGTCAATGGCGGATTGAACGCGTGGGTTAGTATCATAAATTGAAGGATACTTGCGTGCAGGAGGCCATGGTGCCAAGCAATGCATGCACTTCAGCTGTGGTAGGATTCTCTGCAGCCTTGTGACACAAGGATGTACTAGCCGAGCCCATCAAAATCCTTTGCGTGGCTGCAAGCCTTCGGGGACTAACAAGAAGAGCTGAGACTGCCTTGAAGGTTGCAATCCTACTGCCAACCTGTGTCTCGACTTCTTCGAATATAATATTGGCTATTTGCAAGTGATCACAGGCATCCTGACTTTGCAAGGTGTTCTCGACAGTGACTCAACGTGCTGTCCAGCCCGACGTCAGCCTGGCCCCACGAGACCAGTTTTCACAATGTTATGTCGCAGGCAGATGGATACACCGTGTCTTGCTCGACCCTGACTCGAGATTCCGTGAGGATGTCCGTGCTAGTATCGAGATTCAGATCATAGCAAGGAGTAGCAGGAATGCCGGATTCTTAGATGATTGCAACCGCGCCTTGCGAGCTGATCTTGCTTGGCGCAAATGATGGAAAGCCAACTAAGAAGCCACCACGAATGCGTGTACTACCCGAGAACCCTGACGTCAATTATATCTCGAGTTGATGACAAGACCAACTTCGATTTTGAGGTCTGTTGCAACCTTCTTCATCGAATCGACTAGGACAAAGAGATGAGGCTAGCGGTTTAGACAGAGTGAGAGATTATGGTTCTGCCATAGCGGGATGGAGTATAATGATAAGGGTTTGTGGCTTAGGAGGTTGAGCTGGCTGGATGCTGTTTCAATGGCTTTATCGAGGTATCCGATTCCGAGTTCTAGATTGAGGTAGAGCTCGAAGGTCCTACAAGATTGAGTAGCCATAGAGAGGAGATCCTAACGGTACGATCGCGGCACTCGTGCATTTCGCCATTTCGAAGGATCTTTGAGCGAGATGTTTGCTGATGAAAACTGGATAAGAGCTGCCGGTCGACAGGACATACACACTATGAACAGATTGGAAGACAATATCGTGCTCGCTCCAGGCGATTTTGTCCCATCACAAGCTGCCACTGTCAGCTACCAAGGGCCCCAAACACTCACAGCTCACCAGTCCCCGACATAATATGGGGAGCTCGCCCCCTTCACTCCTCTCCGATGTCGACATCCGGTGCCATCGACGATTGTAACCCGTTTCAGACTGCCATGCAATTGCCTGCCTGGCTCTACAACAGCCTTCCACTCCCAAAACAAGCTCCCTATCAAAACTCTCACAAATGAGGAATAGCTTCTGGCTCAAGTGCCCAGCCCCATGCATCTATCGGGGAGATTATTTCTCGGTACCTGGCTACTGCGTGAAGTAGGTAACTAAGGTAACTAAGAAACTATTGCAGATTGACTGATGTGCAGTAAGAGCTAGAGCAAAGGATATTGTTGCAGTAGTGTAACTGCCTCAGGAATAGCAAGTGGTTGCTTAGCTACCTTCGTTGCATGAATGCAAGTATTGCCGGATTGAGACAGGCTTGCCTGTCATATACGAGTTGTAGTCAAGGTAAGGCGAGTGATAGGCTTGCGTTCAAGCGGAGTGATAGCGGATTCAAGAAAAGGCCCGCTATCAACTCTCCTAGACTTGCCCATTTTTGTTGGGTAGCTTGATGTAAGACACAGAATTGATGTGCGTCTCTGGTTAGCTTGTGAGCCCGCTCTTCTCAAAGAGGAGTGATCTTGGATTCTAGAAGATGCCCCGCTATGATCTCTCCTATAGTTACCATTTTTGTTAGGTAGCTCTTGATGTATGACCGAGAAAAGTGATATTATGTGCGTCTCTGGTTAGCTTGTAGGCCCGCTCTCCACACCGCTGTCAACGTCCCTTAGGGGCCCGTGCAAGGCTACCTTAGTTGCGATAGGCCTACTCGAGATGGAGATTCGTGATGAGGCGACTTTTGGTTAGGATGGCGCGACGGCGGAGCGTGATAATCATGCATTCATTCGATGATTTCTGAAGTCTGGTACCTGGCTAAGGTAGCCATGGATGATGTTGACTTGGGTGCCCTTTTCTTTTCGTCTTTCTTAGCACTTGGCCTCTTGGGCCTAGAATGTTTATCTTGGGGGTTCCTCTTTGGGACGTTTCGTTTTTGGTTTCGTTCTACCAGGGTAAGCTAAGAAAAGAGCCGTTTCGCCGTCGTGTGGGGCGCTGGGAGTGGTCGAGATAGGCTTGCTTTGGCTTCGGGGGCGGTCTCTGGGTAGTCCTCGCCACAAAACTGAAATCTTCGTCCTCAGCCAGAAAGGGGCCCTTAAGTTCTTTGAACAGACCAGGTGCTTGTTGATAGCGCTTGTATGTGAAATTGTTTCTGTCTCGTAGTTCTTGACCCGTTGCAAAGGTAGTTCCCAAGCCCGTCAGGGTAGTGGTGTAGGTAGTGTTGTAGTATTCAGCTCGGGTTTCGGGTCATGACACGGATGTTGTCAACCCCTCTTTGGGATTGGGGCTGGATTTTGAGGCCTGTTGTTGTTCCCGCTGAGGCCTCAGTTGCCCAGTCGGGAGTCAGCGGAGGTAAGTCAAAGCGCTGGGCCAGTACACCAAAGCGCTCCATCCACTCGTCGCCTAAGATACCAGGAGGAGTAGATGTTGGAAGGAATGATGGTTGCTGATGTATCGTTTGACTTTTATGAATTCTATATACAGCAAGTCATATAGATAGAGACAGACCTCTAAACCTCCCATGGTATCGCCTTTATTGAGAATCAAGTACTATAGCCTTCATAACCCGCTTAACGACCGAATTTCTTCAACTCTAAATACCTCAATGGAGGGTATGTAACGATCGCAAATCCTGAACCAAGCCAGATACCAATATCTGCCCCAGTGTTGTCCCCAATCATAGTCGCAACCGGACCAACAAACCAAACCTGGTCCATACCAATAATCGCACCAGCCCAACCAATAAGGAATGCGCTTAGGGCAGCAATGCCGATGGGCAGGTACTTCGGGTTCTCCCATTGAGTCCAGTCAAAGCCTGGGGCCATTTTCCCCTTAAAGATAAGGTGTTCTTCCAACACAATTGCAACGAATATCATGAGCCAGTAGCCCATCAAAGCCAAGAAGTTTTCAAAGATGTTGAATAAGTTGTTGCGACCAGCGATGGCGCAGACGAAGTAGACGGCCACAACAACGCAGACCCAGAGATAACGGGGAACTGCTTTGCCGTAACGACCAAGGACCTGGCAACCTAGGGCAGCAGCGTAGGTTCCTGGAATGTTGTTTGAAATGACACCGAGTGCAACGAGGACACCGCAGAATCTGCCGAAGCCACCGAGACCGCCGTAACCAGCAAGAAGGAGCGCACCCGATGAAGTCTCATAGGCAGTTGCCCAGGCTGGGGTTGAGGCAACACCGCAGCCCAGACCGACACCCATGAGGGTGACCCAGACGAAAGAGAGGGTCAGGCCCAAGAAGGTCATTAGGAATGTCAACTTTTTGTTAGTGTTCTCGGGGTAATAGACGTAGAAGTCCGAACCAGCACCAGCCCATGAAAGAGGTACAGACAGACACAGCGAGAAGAATGAGAGACGGTGAGCCGTGATTGCAGATGCCGGTCCGGTAGATTGAAGGGTGGGGTTGAAGTTAGGTCCTGCTGAACCGACCAGGACCATGAGCGCAATTAATTGCGGCAGCCATGACCATCTAATGGGGGTTAGCGACTTAGGTCAATGAGATCATTATATGAAATTCAACATACCTTTCGTAAGTGTGGAAAATGGCCATTCCGAAGACAGCAACAATCCAGCTGATAAGAGCGACGATGATAATACCAACCACGATAGACATGGACCCGCCACTGACAGCTGACAAAAGCTGACCGCTAATAATGCAGCTGATTGTTCCATATCCAACCATGATAATCATATTGAGGAAGCAGGTAATCTTGGCCGGCCAGTATCCCATGAAGTAACGTGCAACAATCTAATTAATGTCATTTAGATATACCGTCGCACATTGGACCGGGGAGAGGGGGATCCTACCATTGTTCGATTGCCGCTCTGAGCGCCCCAGATACTCATATACGCTGTAGGAATGGAGCCGATGAGAGAGCCAAAAGTAGCCATCATAGCAGAATCAAGGAAACCCAATTCGAACACCAAAGGACCCAGCAATCCGACGGCAAGGTTATTTGCTGTCACGTTGGCGCTGAACCACAGAATGGCCATTTGAGCATAACCCATCACCGATGAGCCATGGCTTTCTTCCGGCAGCACACGAACGATACCACGAGCCTCAAGACCAGCCAGTGACTCAATCCTGTGGTTTATCCTCTGAAATCTGGTTGGTACATGGATCAAAGCTGGTGTTGGCGACGAAGAAGTGCTGAGAGTGCCTTTCTCGATCGAATTCCTGCTGGAGACACTGGTAGTAGCACCATTGGCCTTCTCTAGGTCGGCAGGTACCTCACTCGCGGGGTGGTGAAGGGGGTTCATGGTGACTGCGAGGTGTGGAATTAAGCAAAACCTCCCACTATTATAAGTTGAGTGAGAGAGCCTCGATTAATATTGGCAAAGTGTGGGGAGAAATGACAAGGTAAACACTCTGTGAGGGAAAGCAGAAAAGCTTGGGGACGCAGCTACATGAATGATGGATGTACCCTGCGCCAAGCTGGCTAGAAAAAGAGCTGGGTGGATGTTCGGATGATCTGGTTCCTGGCGAGCTTGACGGCTGGCGATGGCCACGCGCTTTGAGGCTTAACAATGGTGTATTTAGTTGATCACCTAGCGTGTACTAAGTCAAACGAGGGAGAGGGTTTGAGGGGATCGATAAGTCGAGACTGCCTCAAGGGCTCGAACCTGCCCCCAAGTGTTCGACTGACAGATAATCCCGGTAAATTCAATTCGTAATCTTGCTGATCTACATATACGGCGCACATCATTGGCTGTTGCGGAGAAAATTTCCCATGTCTTTGGGGGCTTTGCTGAACAAGCATGCTAGTATAACGTGCGGTTAGTAGAAAGACATAGCAAGGTAAAGGCGCAACCAGATCTACCGGTAAGGAAAGAAGGTAACTGTTGGGGGAACACGATTACGTTGGCAGCCATGTCGTTCAAGCATCGGGCGCTGATTGGCAGTAGGCGGTGGTAAGCCTCTGATGGACGAGGCTGGTACTGGCCTGTTTCACTGCGACCTACACCCATGGTACAACAGATAAAGGATAAAGCCTAGAAAGAGAGTCAACATGGCGCACCATTGAGGTTGGCGGGGTGGGGACGCTAAGGGACATTGCATGTTCACGCATGACACTCACGTGGGCGAGACTGTTGTGATTTGCTGTCATTCGTTATGGGAACGTTATGGTCTCATGCAAGGAAGAGATTTCGCAAGACACACAGGACTAATACTGCAGGCCGGCTTATCCCACATGTCTGTCTTATCCGATACGGTACCCCCAGGTTTTAGAGGTGTAATGCGTGTCAAATCCTTTGCGTCCGCCATTGGAATTTACGGTGTATGATTTGCTCCTTGTACAGTAGTGCCAGTGTCTGTTTGCTGCACCTGCCCGTTAAGAAGCTCTACCTGCAGCCGGTCGAGGCCGCCGTCACTGGGGGCTATCGCACACGTGGGTGTGTCTGTGATAGCGCCGGTAGATGATTGGTCTCTTATCGCTTACAAGCAGACGAGGGATGGCGATACTCGGCTGCATGGTTAAGGGTCGTTGGCCGAGGAGCGATTGTGAATTATTGTGGAGTTTTTGTGTCAGTGGAATGGCTTACCTTCTGGTGGTATGAGGTCTAAAAAGCCAAGAACAATTATACCCCACGCTAGATACACTACGATATCGCTATCAATCATAGTCACCACTATATTATCACTAAACCACCACCCGATTCCGACATCGCTGCTAGCACCCCATGGCACCCCCATAGTACCACCTAGTACCCCCATAGCACAGTCCCTACCACTTATTAGCTGCCTCGCTCGCTACCACGGAAATCAAGCTTAACTTGTCTCCCACCTCCGAGCCCCTGCGGCTGAAACCCCCGAAGAGCCTCGACATAGTGTATCGAGATAGCCAGCTCTCGTCCTTTTTCTCTTCATGAATCTTCAACCTCCAACGCTGCAGGATAGTCGTGTGTTGTCTTCGTCACCAACATCAGTGTCTCGGATGGCCCTGCTTGTTGCTAGGCCTGAATCCTACCGCGAGTTGATCCCAACAGGAAACAGCTAGCACCCCGACGGCCACTTCCTCGGGTCCCCGGTCCGCCATACTAATACAGTAGACTCCCGAGATGGCGCAAACGTTGTCGACTTATCCCCGTCAAAGCTAAAGGTAACTGTCAGGGAATGGGGGAGGCCAGTTGGTTGCAAGGCCTCCCACTGGAGTCTCAGCTTGACGCGGGCCAGCCTGCCTGTACTGCAGACATGGTGCACAACATTGGTGATCGATTGACCAATCAGTACTTTCTATGCCTGTGATGTCTTCGACGGAGGATATCTGGTTATCTTGTGGAACGAGGGCCAATCGTCCCCCTTTTTACTATTGGTCGCATTCGTTGAGAGACCATGAGCGACCATCAACAAGACCATCAAGGCCCCCAGATCCAAGTTTCAGTCGATCCAAGCTCCTCTTAAGGTTCGTGGACGGGCTGCCGCACGTCCCTTCTGGCCCATGCCTCCCGTGGTTGTTATGGTGTATGGTTCGTCTCCCCCCATGTGATAAAACTTGAATACAAGATCCCTTATGTAATTTTGCTGGGGTCTTGGGACGTTGCGAACGTTTGAGTTTGGCACCGCTGCCGCACCGCGCTCGGAGAAAAAGAACCAAACGTATACTTCTACACCCAACGAAGAAAAGTACCACGACGCCACCAGAAAGTCTAGACAATTAATACAATTAATAGGTTTACTTTCTTCGGACCCCCAAAAAAGGAAATCATCAGCAGGGGCCGGGTCAGGCTTGCAGAGTAGTCCGTCTCGGGGAAGGTAAATTGGCTTCCGTTGCTTCCATTCGTCCTCCCTTCCAGCCCCCTCCCGTCTTCCTCGGTATCCATGCACCATGCCTGGCCCACGATTCTGCAGCCACCATCACAAGCAATGTGATGAGGCTTGCCAGTAGTGCAAGGTACCGATTTAGTCGAGATTGAAGCGATAGCACAATTCAGATAAGGAGAACCTTCGATTTAGTCTAGAAGCTTTCTTGGGCAACAACAACGTTGAAAAGGACTTTGGTCCGTCGGTTGACATTTTTACAATTCAAGCCTTATTCTTTTTGGTTTCACGGATCCCATGATTACTGCATCTCTCCACATTCTTTGATCCTCTTTTCAATCGTTACAACCCTTTGCAGCAATTCAGTGCTTCAGTCTGTGACGGGACAATATGTCCGACGAAGCTCATAATCTAGCTATCGAGTCATGGGCTCTTTATGCTATTACGATTATTTCTATCGGCGCGAGAATGTAAGCCTTCTCAAAGACAGATATGCTCTTGGAGATTAACAATGGCTAACGTGCGTTTCTAGAGCCTCTCGACGCATTCTGCTGGGCTCCTTGAAGAAGCTGCAGATCGATGATTATATCATGCTTTTTATTACAGTAAGTTGACTTGTTTCTGCCAAAGCTTCGTTCACCCAGTGCCCAGTGCTCTTTCTTCACGCGACATACCTTTTATCGTTTCAATCTTTGAACGCACCTTGACCTGCTCCTATTGCTGACCGAAGCCTATTAATATAGCTTACATACACCGTTGTCATAGTATCTATCAATCAAACCGCGAACAATCTCAGTAGTTACCTACCCCCCGGGGTTGTCCAGACTCTTACGCCGGATGAAATACAAAATGCCATTTACGGGAGCAAGTTCGTTTTTGTCACCGAGTGTTTCAAGCTATCAACGATTTGGATGTGTAAAGCTTGCTTGCTCATCTTATACTCTCATATGACGTGAGTTGTCCCTGGAGTCATCACTTGCGGTGATTGGTCGATGCATCCCGGCCGTGTGTAGAAGAAGACTCTTTGGCTAATCAATGCGGATGGGACAGATTGGGCTTGCCAAAGCAGCATCGCTTGGTCAAGGTTGTTGCAGGCTATTGTGTGCTAGGATATATTATTGTTGTAGTATGCTTCTTGGCTGTCTGGTGTCGACCGATCCAACAATACTGGGCCGTCCCCCCACAAAATTGTACGCGCTATTATACCTTTCCCTTCTCCTATCCAAGGTCATCTGTCTCAAATACCGGAAGCATGCAATGGACTAACATCACTTTCTCTGCCTGAATAGCGCAATGTGCATCTTACTACCATCATTTGATCACGGACGCCGTCTTCAACATTTCGTCCGATTTGATGATGTTGTTCCTTCCTCTGCCTCTCCTCATCAAAGCGAAGCTCCCCCTTAAAAGGTACGTCAAGGTCTTCGAACCTCTAAATCACTGATTGGGAAGAGCTCGACTAATAATACTGTCTCGCAGAAAATTTGTTCTCTCAGGTGTCTTCAGTCTCGGTGTTTTTGTTGTAAGTGTCATCAATTCCAACGGCTGGTCGTACATGTGACTTATCATTTCTCTACTTAGATTCTGTGTGCCGTCCTGAACCGCTACTACAACTTCACTGCTGGGTATGGTAGTCTGATCTACCTTAACTGGTATGCTGGGGAAACATCAACTGCAATCATCGTCGCCAATATTCCCCACTGCTGGCCACTCCTGAGCCGTGTCTTCCGCCTAGGATCTTTCAAAAGCTCCACCGTTGACCCAAACTCGGCCAGCCGCCTGAAGTTCCAGAGCGTGACCAGCCAAAACCGACGACGACCGAATGGCCTTGATACTGAGGGATACCTCAGGAGCGAAAGCGAAGAAAGAATTGCGGGCAAAGGAGCAGGAGCATGGACGATGCAGTCTCAGACTCACGACGTGGAGCTCGGCAATGTCGATGGAAACCCCTACAGTGCCACTGCCACGGGAGGCGATGACAAGAGCGAAGACATCTGGTCACCAAAACGAGACGAGAAATCCGACGGTATCGTCAGGACTGTACATATTCGACAATACTCAAACTAGAGGGTTGTGCTGCCAATTATCGCGACTGGGGATGTTTCGGAATAGAGGAAGAAGTAGAACACCATGTACGGGCATGGTTTGGTGCTTAGGGCTAGACGAGAGCTAGACGAGACGACTTGTACGAGTAGCGGATGACGGAGGTCTTCTTTGAGTGACGTTCAATGTTCAAGCAGTCGGATGTTCGGGAGTTCTTTTGTGACTCCATTTGGAGGTATTCGTGACGGCCGACTCGTGAAAACGTCGAAGATCTAGGGTGGCATTTGTTATTGTGTTAATAGGTCTCACATGTATTCGTTCTAGATGAGCTAGTGGCGCTTGGTATGGAATAAATAAAAGTCGCGTGCTTCACAGCCGACAAGCAGTCGAAATAAAGTATTCTACATGATGTTACATGCAGATCTACAGATTCTCTGAAAGCTTGGTCAATGCCGCCTCGTGGTATGTATGCACGTGCAAATCCCACGCAACTCATCCCGTGGATGCACGCTAGTAATAAATATATAATACACAACGCGGATAACGCGTCCCTACAAGATCGTGAGTCTACTCTGAGAAAGGTCATTGAACCTCGCTACCTTTCACCTTCAGATATTCTCTACACAATGACTGAGACTGATCCATTATCCTCGTCAAAAGTCCCTCACGAGGAACATCAGTACCTGAACCTAATCCGGCACATCCTCGAAACCGGTGAGCATCGGCCAGACAGGTAAGCTCCCCCTCCCCAAATCCACATTACAATCCGTCCTCACCCCCCTCAAAGAACAGGAACAGGCACCCTCTCCCTCTTCGCCCCTCCCCCTCTCCGCTTCTCTCTCACCCGCCCATCCCCCAACCCTCACGACCCCCCCACACCCATCCTCCCCCTCCTCACCACCAAACGCGTCTTCCTCCGCGCCGTCATCGCCGAACTCCTCTGGTTCATCTCCGGCTCCACCTCCTCCCTCCCCCTCTCCGCCTCCGGCATAAAGATCTGGGACGGAAACGGCTCCCGCGAATACCTCGACAGCGTAGGCCTTTCCCACCGCGAAGAAGGGGATCTGGGACCAGTGTATGGCTTCCAGTGGAGGCATTTTGGCGCCGAGTATGTAGATGCGAAGACGGATTATACGGGCCGGGGGGTGGATCAATTGGCGGAGGTTATTGATAAGTTGAGGAATAGGCCGTATGATAGGAGGATTATTCTGAGTGCGTGGAATCCGGCGGATTTGAAAAAGATGGCGTTGCCGCCTTGTCATATGTTTTGTCAGTTTTATGTTAGTTTTCCGAAGGAGAGGGAGGTTGAGGCGCGGATGAATGGGCATGGTGGCGATGCTACGAGTAATCTTAACGGCGACACTGGAGACTCGACAAGGCAAACCAGTGGCACTACCACTACGAAGAAACCTCGTGGCGTTCTCTCTTGCCAGCTCTATCAACGCTCATGCGACATGGGCCTTGGTGTCCCCTTCAATATCGCTTCCTACGCCCTCCTAACGCACATGCTGGCGTCTGTGTGCGATTTGACACCAGGGACATTTATACATACGATGGGAGATGCGCATGTGTATATGGATCATGTGGATGCGTTGAAGGCACAACTGGAGAGGGAACCAAGGGACTTTCCAGAGTTGAGGATCCTCAGGGAACATGGGAATAGTATTGATGACTGGAAGGCGGACGATTTTGAGGTGGTGGGGTATAAACCGCACGCAAGTATTGCTATGAAGATGAGTGTATGATATGTATTAACGGTATTGAAATCGACCCGGAATTTGTTCGGAAAATCATGCTTCCCTGCTATTGGATGGATACAAATGTGGCTGCTGCAGCTACTTTGTTATCTAGCCGGAGCTCGCTATGGGCAAGGCTGGCGGCTTTTCGTATGTCGAAAGATGCCTGCCTTGACAGCACTGAATCAGATGCTAACCTGAACACTCTCGGAAGATGACATGGACAGCTATTCAGCGTCAGGAAGCAGACGCTACAAAGATCATGGTTTCGTTTGGGATAAGAGGTTTGCTGAACGGCAAGAGAAAGCTTACACCGCTGAGAGGATCACATTAATTCCCAGCAACGATGGATCGATGATATCAGCATGCATCAACAAATTCGCGTCAAGGCTTGATCCCCCTCAGTATAATTACAGCGCCCTTCGTGACTTCCTAGGTCAGGCTTCGGATAATGATTTGACAACTGCACCAACCCCAATTCAATATGCCCGGAACATAGTCGTGCTGGATGATCGGCGCGATGATTCCGGATGGCACGATGTTGGCGGTCACCGGCATCTTGCTCGAGATTGGAACAGCTACGCTAATGGGTATCCTCCACCTGGCGAGAACGTCCAGTGCATGATGCTCAACCCCGGTGACTTGTACAGGAAGTTACTTACGAATGTGGGTCAGTTCTTGTACTGTTAGCGGCGTCTGACTACCTCCAGAAACTTGACTGCGGGGCTGAAAGACGCATACTGTGAGCAAGGCAGATCATCGAGCAATGCTCAATACTAAGACGTCAAGGTACATTTGCGATATGTCTTCCATGTGTGGACTTGCACTTATTTCGACCTTACCTCAATATCAAGCTCCTGTCCTACGAGACTTTATGCAGCGTTATATCTCTTATCGCTCATTCTTCGGAGTATCTATGGTTTGTGTAGCAAATGGAGTTGAGAAGTCGAAATTAATGGCGAGATTAGTCCTTCGGCTTTAGTCTGGAATTTCACCTTCCATACTATGCATTACGGCAAAACCTCCAAGTACGAAAGGATTCTCGGCTCCTACGCCGGTGCGGCAGGTTCATTAAGGATCCCAAGCGACCAGCTGTCATGGAGTATCTTTATGAGGCTCAAATCTCTATGGCAGTTGTCGGTATTGACGAGTGGGTTTGGACGGCTTATGTCTGTACAGAGACGCATTTTGGAAGCGAAGAAACCATCCAACACTATCACGAAAATGACCTTGATGCTCCATCAGGGGGACTAAGGCATAGATACTTTCCAGTTTGGAATCCCAGGGAGTATTTCCTGTTCATCCTTTCGCTCCGCATTAAACAGGTAACGCAAGAATGGAGTAACATTATAGACGCTCTAGAAAACCGGTTGCAACACCACGTTAGGCTCTTGTGTCGAACGTAGGAGGAGCGTCACTGACGCCCCGTAGGAAAAGAGTATATTCAACGAAAATGACGAAGAACCCTCTCTTACTGACAATCCCTCCTTCGACCGTACAAGAGAATATACGAGAACCATTGATCTGCTACGCCTGCTTCACAACGCTCTAGCTCGATTCATCGAGTCATGGCAGAACTTTGAGGCTGGCGAAATCCAGTATTTTGAGGGAGCAGAACACGAGGCATTACGAAGATTATGGGACGGCTACCTTGCTCAGATCAAGAAGAACATGGCAGAGCTTCGTTTCATGAGGACGACACTACGGCAGAGGATCGAGTTATTTGACAATAAGAGGAGCGGAGTTGGTTCCCTGCCCTAGTATTGGGGTTTCTAGGTCCTCGCTGATTGGTACAGCTTGTCAATGCTTCGCAACTGGTAGAAAGTCGAGCGGCCACGCTTCAAGGCAAGGACATCGGGAGGCTTACGAGAGTGACTGTGGTAAGCATAGTGAACCTCTTCAGGTAGCTCATTGTTTGCACACTGATCAGATCTTATAGGTCTATTTACCACTCAGCCTAGGCACGGCAAGTCATGCCAACTGAACGTATCGTGCTGGACCGCTGACGTTCCAGCAGGCGATATTCAGCATGGGAATCATGCCGAAAGAGGCTTCTTGGCTTATCTATTCTCTCCTCATTCTATTTCTTACGTCATTCACTTTGTCGATGGCGTTCAGAGAATACATCGCCAAAGCCGCAAGGTCTGTTTGGAAGTCGTGGAGTCATCACCATGAGACCACAGACTCCTGGATCTTCGGCTTATAGAAAACATACTGTCGACGACGATAGAGAGGAAAGACGTCGTCTACTCGTAGACAACCTCACTCGTTCGTACAATATGCACACCTCAGGTGGAAACAGGCGGCGCATCTGGGTTCGGATGACATTGTCATTGGGCCGTGGTGGCATTGATGCTACAAAGTCTCAGAGAACAATCACAGCACCTGGCCGTTTCCACTTACGCAGTACCATAAATCCGGCACCAATATTCCGGATGTAGTATCCAGCAGCAGGCAGTGTCCCTCATTTTTCAGATTCGTGCAATTAGCACACTTGCGGTGGTTGCATTGATCACCGCTACATAGCGGCGTCTGTTCCTCTATCTTCGACGTGTTGGTGGTTCCACAGTCTGGTTTATGCTGCTCTTGCCGGCACTTCTCAGTACCGTTGTAAGCCAGGAGGTCGGTAAGAGGTGCTTACACATAGCCACTTGTACGTTTCTTCGGGCTCTAAAATCCAGTCCCCATACTCTGGTGACCTATAGGTGAAGGTACTATAGGCTTCCAGGCCAACGATACTATTGGAGTCGATGGGGCAGAACATAATTGATTGAAGACCGCATTGTGCGAGTGTATCCAGGTATGAGAGACGATAAACAAGTTAGCGCGTGAGAGATGAGGGGTGAGGCTCAAAGTGGCGTCCAATGAGTGTGATGGGCGGAAAACACAGATGCTCTGCTCAGTGGGAGACTTATGACCTCTAAGGAACTGAAATTTCGCTAGCTATCAGCTTGTTAAGACTACGGGTCTGGAGCTTCCTGTCCAAGCTCTAACAAAGAGTCCGACTTTTGGTTCGAAGGCTGGACAGGCGTAGACATTTGTGCTCTGAAATATTGCCGGAGTATTCGCTTGCTTGGATGGTCTCCAGCTTCTCGCACTCATCAGATATCATAGTCGGAGTTCTTCCAGTCATTCTTGCAGCCACCTTCCAGCTTCATAAATACGACGATTGTTATCTCTTACAACGCTTTGCGAACGATGACCGCCAGCACCTCATCAAAACATTCCAATAATAGTGTATTCCAATAATAGTGTATTCCAATAATAGTGTATTCCAATAATAGTGTATTCCAATAATAGTGTTTAGCTCTCTGTCTCGATTTCATCAGCGGAGTTTCGGTCTATCGAATGACATATGTGAGATGTGAAGACACCTATCCATACCTATATCCAATGCCCAAGTATCCAACACCATGCTGTAACCAAATGGGTATATACAAGCTCCTATCGTCGCCATAACCGGTCATTAATTTCCTTGTCCACATAAACACCCACAACATTCATGCCGTAGGACCAACACCCCTCAACAACACAATCGTATTCCCACTAACACAAACATCCCCCGCCTTCTCCGAAAACTCCAACAATCTCCCCGCCTCCACATGAAAAATCCTCAACCTCTCCTCCTCCCCACCCCCCCTATTATTCAAATTCTCCACCTGCAAATTCCTCGCCGCCGCATCCAACACCCTCCCCACGCTCCACTCCCTATTAAACCAATACTCCCCCTTCGGCAATTTACTACTCGTCGTATTCTTCTCCGCCTCCACATACAAATACACCCTCTTCTCCACCGGCACCTTCGCATCCCCCTTCGCGTTCTTCTTCAACGCATTAACAGCAAGCACCCGCGTAGCCGCCGTAGAAGGTTTCGCTTTCGGCAGCACAGCTGCTTGTTTCTCTTTGCCCCACATCCGTAGCTTGCCTAATGCCGCTTTCGCTTTTTCAGCTTGTGTGGGACCGAAGGAGGATTGGCGCGCGCCGATGGGGATGAGTGTGGAACAGGCGTGGGATTCTTGGAAGCGGTGTTTTAGGCAGTATTGCCGGTTACAGGTCTCGCACCCTACACCGACAGAGTTTAAGGTGTTGATATATGTCTTGCAGCTCGGTTGGGAGCATTGCGTTGCGGTTAGTAGGGTTGGTTTGCCACCTGAGGATTGATTTGTGGTTGGAGAGAGGGAGGCGGCTTTTCTTCTTGCGGCGGCCCATTCGCCGGCGCGGGGGCATTTGTGGGAGGTTTCGGTGCGGTGGTCGAGGCAGAATGTTCCTTTGCAGGATTCGCAGCGGAAGGGGAGGAAGTCGAGGACGTTGCAGTAGGGGTGTTGGCAGTGGGAGCCTATGGCGTCGAGGTCTTTGTCCATGGTTGTGAAGGTTTGGGGGTCGGCGGAGGGGGGGGTGGAGGAGGCAGCCATGCTGGGCTACTTGTATAGATTTGCGAGGTGTGGACGGTTGCCACCTCTGTAGGCAGCGTGGACTCGTCAGCTCGAGGCCATGGGGTGGGTGGTGGTGGGCTTGGTAAGCGTAGCCTCGAAGGTACGAGAAGGCTGATGGTAGGGCTGCGCTAGTGTTTTGTCACGTTTTGCTGATACAGAGAATCTACATTCTTTCTTATACGCTTTCTAATACTAGGATTTCTGATCAACTTCAAGTGCGAATAATGATACATATCTGCCACTCAAGATTCTAATGTCCAATTTGTAATTGAAACAAATTATAGGCCTGTTATATACGCCTTTCTGTCTGTTTACTTTCGATCAATCTTTGCATTCGTACTTGTGAACAATGTATGCATAGTTTCGCGTGCTTAATGGGCAACGGTATGCTCTTCCGGCAGAATTAGGAGGCGTTTTGTATCTCCCAATCTATGATACCCAAGCCGTTTCCATTCCCAATAGAGGTTGGGGTGGACATTTGTCGGACTGCACGTATTGCATCATTGCTACGGCTGGAGCGTACCCGCAATCGCTGGGCTCAGAGAGTCTTCACCCGCCTGGAGTGGCCAGCAGTGGTGAGACGGTTCCAACGTGTCGACCGAGCAGATGGAGAAACATATAGCCAAGCGCAGAACAGACAGCAGCAACTAAAATATGCGCGTGAAGGATCTAGAGAGGGTATAGAGAATCCGGAACAGGATATATGGATGCTTCCAAAGCTGTCTAATTTAACATCGATACTTGAAGATCAAGAAGCGTACTGGTCGGCCATTGGTGACGATAGATCACGACTAGGAATTTTAGCGCGGCATCTTGCCGGAAGGTTAGAAAGTCCTCGCGATATGATTAATATAACAGCTCTCGTCTAATCCTTGCTCCACAGATGGGCAGCCAAGGAAGCTGTAATCAAAGCACACCGCCACCGTCAACTGTACATGCAAGATATTTCCATCATCCACCAACGATCCACTCAGGCAACTAATACAACAGGCCAATTGGTTGCACTGATAGACCCGGTATGTGACACGATCGAAATGGACGAACGTGTTGCCTCTGAGAGGAAACTGCGAGGGTTTGGGCCCGAAAGTCAGGGGCTTCACAGGGGTGCCTTGATAGGCAACGCTGATGATCGTGAGGACGCCCATGGTCAAGATGAAAAATTGATCAAGAAGGCACCACGCTTCTACAGGCGTGCTAAAGTCAGAAGCTCTGATCGCCAGGTCGCGAAGATCAACATCAGCCATGACGGTAACTACGCCGTGGCTGTTTGCATGGCTTTTGATCCACCAGGGGTGAAACCCGAGGAAAAGCGGGTCATCGATGACGGCAGGGGGCCCCCAAAGCATGAACCACAATGGGGCGATAAAGGATGGTTCGATGTTGTGACCGAAGCAATCTCGCCGGCCGAGGAAAAGAATCTTGAAGATGTTGAATTGAAGGAGCTGTTGGAGAAGCAGAATTCTGTCCGCAGCCCGGAAGATTTGAGGAAAATCCTGCAACAGGCTTTGGAGGGCAGCGAAGAAGATAGTATGCGGAGACTTCCGCCATTACCGTGAGGGCGTTACGACTAATTGCACGACTTTTGCATGGAAAGTATGGGTTTGAACACTTAGTGTAAAGGAATTGGCTAGTGGCTATGATAGCGGGAGTGGAACCATCTTCACTGCCCGATCTTGCTATATCTCGAGGTCAAGCTCTGTAACCATATTAAGGCAGGCCCGTCCTGTTCGTTGCCTCTCCTATGCCAGGCCCTGCTTCAGGGGAATATCACAGATCCAAAACACTACAGCACAACAAAATCCGAGAATTCATGGATTTCTCCTACCATCCTCATTTGCCATAATCCGCTCGCATGGGACACTTCGGGGGAACGTAGAGTAACTTGTAGAGACAAATCTCCCACAAAGGACCCGCCATTATTTGGGAAATCTGGATAAGGGAAGTCACATGATTTCAGCCTTTCTATAACCTGATTGCGTTCGAAAGGCTGTCTTTTGAAAGCAAAAGGGACTAGGACTGTAGTTCCTATGGAAGATATCACAGATTCGGAGTCTTCTTTAAAACGGTCTGCGAGTCTTGACGCAGGTATGTTCACACCTTCATATTGTAGATCAAGTGGGTTTGAAGTTTTGTATCATCAAATTAGCCGTTATTCTATTATTCACGAATATTGTCATACATAAATCTCTGGGAGAGGCTTGTTTAGGGGGAAATGCGGTAGATGACTGTTTCCACGTAGTCAATCATGGGTATTACATAAGCCTGGCTAAGTTGTCTTTCGACCAATGAGAATTTTCGAGTCAAGATCATAGTATAGATAATTTGATAGCGTTCAAAATGTTTGAGTTCTGGACAAATGGTGCAAATCGTAAACGGGTGGTTGGCGCAATGGTAGCGCGTGTCTCTCCTATCAATTTAGATTTAAATGATATCAAGACAAGGTTGAGGGTTCGAGTCCCTTGCTACTCGCTTTTTTGCTTTCTCCACTTTGTATTGCTAGCTAATAAGATGTGGGACGTTTCATGAGGCACGTAGAAACTTTGTGTGGCGCTAGTTCTATGCGCAGCTTTGGCGATCCGAATCTGTCCACTATACTTGGGGATTCTGATCCGATGCTTCTGATGTATCTATTACACACTTCGAGATCCTTATAAACTGAAAGAGTCTGAAGACAGATTTGTTTACGCCTAAAGATCTGAAATCACTTTCTCAATCTTGACGCACACTTAATCAAGCGGCTCAAATTATTTAGAACCTCTGGAACCACTTTTTGGGGAACCATGCCCTTCTCCCATCACTCGCACTCTGGCCAATTCTGTGGGCATGGCGAGAATACCTTGGAAGAGGTTGTCCAGACGGCTATTGGCAAGAAAATGCAAGTCTTTACTCTGACGGAGCATATGCCTCGAGAAGAGCGAGACCTCTATCCTGAAGAAGTGCTACCGTCCTTGCCTCCTGATGGATCCATACTCACAGGATCTGTAGGTCAAATCATCACATACTACTGCCACACTTTCCCAACTGTTCCATGACTATTATTATGAAGCTCTACGGCTGCAAAAGAAATATGCTTCAGAGATCAAGATTCTTGTCGGCATGGAGATTGATTGGATAAGGCCATCGTCCAAAGAAGTTGTCAACGGTCTTTTGAGCAAGTACCAGTTAGATCTTTTCATTGGTTCAGTACATCACGTACATACAATCCCTATCGACTACGATCGAAAATTATATGTCGATGCCCGGGAGAAGGCTGGCGGCATTGATGAAAAGTTGTTTGAAGACTACTTTGATCTGCAGTATGAGATGCTGAAGGCTTTAAAACCGCCTATCGTAGGCCATTTCGACTTGATCAAACTCATGAGTGACCATCCGGATGCAGTATTCTCGCAATCGGCAGTTGTGTGGCAGAAGATTTTGAGAAACCTGGAATTCATTGCTGAATACGGAGGCGTCGTTGAGCTGAATTCGGCTGCGTTGAGAAAGGGGATGAAGGAGCCATACCCTATGGCGGAGATCTGCAAGGTACTTCAAGTATTGATCGGCGAGTGTTATGAACCGTTGACCAGATCACAGGAATTCATTGCTATGGGAGGTAATTTCACGCTGTCTGATGACAGCCATGGTACAAGCCATGTTGGTACAAATTATGGGAAGCTGCGTGATTTCGTTGAGAAGATCGACCTCCACGACATTACCTTGTTTGTGAAAAATGCAACCACTGACGATGATCGTTTCCCTGGTGTTTCTAAAAAGAGGATCCCGATGGCAAATATCAAAGATCACCCGATTTTTGATTGATCACAATCTAGGCATACCGGCTTCTCAGGGACGTTTCGCCTGTCGGGCCAACTTTTCCAGCAAGAGGAATCATGCATTATGGTAATCACCGATGCAGGAGGATTCTTAAGAAAATTTGAAAGAGGAAAGTCTAGCCTTGGCCATAGATTGTGCTCTGATCTGCTTGACAGGTTTAGGTACCCGCCACTACTCCCCAATTTAGTTATCAGGCCTAGAATTCCGTACTTCACCCCACACATCGTGACTGCTTCTGGGAGGCTCGCTTGACACGTCGCTGGTGGAAAATTTAACCAACAACAGACCAGGGTTCTGATAAGACACAGAGTTTTAATCAGTCCGCAGTAGCGTGGGGAACAGATATGGAGGATGTTGAAATGCAGATGGTGGCAGCGAATCAAGTGGTGGGATGAGCACGACATCCGAGGGTCGTTACTCCACTATGAAGCAACACTTGACTTGTTGAATATCATAATATCCGTACAATAGTCCAATACGTAGAAGACCTGCCGTATTCAAGCGGCTCACCCGAATCTAATCAGGGATTCTGATCCTGCGGCAGTGGCAGCGGAACAAAAGACTACATGCATACCACTTTGAGAAGGTCTGAAGCTTATATGTATCAACGTCACATTGGCTGCAGCGCAGATGCCCCAACAAAGTATGTAAATACCCCTAACTCTGTCGGTTTGTCGGAAGAGGACATGCCATGCACCGTCCACGCTGTAGGGGCGCCAAGCGAGCGGACATCTCAATTGAATACCTCGTTAACGACTGCTGTTGTTACGTGTTGTGGCCGCCAAAAGCTAAAGTGAGAGCCCAGAACAAATGATCGGAGGCAGGGGCACTTAGGCCTCCTTCGCTCCTTCGTGCCTGTCAGCCTGTCGATCCCTGGCGATCCATCAGAAAATATCAACGAAGGCGCAGAAAATCACCGCCCGAACCATTAACCATCTTGAATCCTTCGGACACTCGTCACGGCTTTTCTTCAGCTTTGACATTCCTTCAACATCTTTGTGTATTGTTTTTCTTGCGTAGTGGCCCAACACCAAGCCCTACCCAAGATTCACGCTCAAGCTACCATACTAATCGGCAACGGTCCCGTGGGAAAGACTCTGTAGCTGAGTATTTGTAAGACTAAAAGTCCAAAGAGCATCTAAACCTTCTTCAGCATGACCATTCTCCTCTAGCTGCACAGCGAAGTGAACGAAGTGGGATGTTGCCCTTGCTCAATCAATTTTCACGGCAGGAACTTATCGTCTATCCAATCGACCTGCCCTCTGAGCCCTTCGACCGTTCGCCTCCCCGCTACACCTTTCTACACCCCGAATGGAGACCCCGAATCCATTGCCCTGGGCTCACGACAGACCGTGTTGGCTTGCAGTAATGGCTTGTAATGCATGTGGAGATCTCTTGCGGAAGCCATAGTGTGTTTGACGTGGCCATCAAGTGGCCATCAAGCGGGCAAGGCTTGCCCTTGTCATATTGCTCAATGGCTAGAAATGGGAAATGGTGTGAATTACTTACAGAGCAAAGCCGTCACTCTTGCTATCAGCCGTGAATGGAAACTCCGAGGCTGTAAAATTGTAAAATATTTCCCCACTCTTGTCTCTTATTTGCCTCGAACGAGCCTCTCACAGCCATCACAGGGATCTGTGCATTCCAGACCCTAGCCCCAATTAATTTCTCTCTTCTAAGCCCTAAACCATCACTTCAAAACACATATACCAAATCCGGTCGCTCTGCGGGACAAGAATTGCTCCTGGTACCATCAGCACCTTATTTCTACGAAACACCTGACGGGACCTGCACACTACAACCACACCATTTCTACGATCCGCTCTTAGCAGTCACGCCAGTTGGTCTAGCACAATGGGCGTCACGAAGGAAGTCATCAAGCAGGGCAACGGCCAGGACTATCCCAGCAAAGGAGATAAGGTTACGATTGAGTATACAGGCAATCTATACGACGGCGCAGCTGGAAAAGACAATCACCACAGAGGCAAGCAGTACGTGTGTTGGAGGCTCCCTTCGCCACAATTGCCGTGGCAAAGAGACCCTGCTCATCAATACCTTCCTACGTCTTAGGTTCGACTCATCGAAAGGCCGTGGGGACTTCGAAACAGCCATTGGTGTTGGCAAAGTGATTAAAGGTACAGTGCATCTATAACCACCCGAAGCTTCGACCATTGGTTGACATAGTCAAGGCTGGGATGAGGGCGTTCCGTCGATGTCCCTTGGGGAGAAGAGTATCTTGACGATCACTGGGTATGCAAGTACAATCAATCACACTCCTATTCGACTCTTTAGGTTTACCACTTCCGCTTCAACTCCGCTGACGCCTTCCATCAATTAGTGACTATGCTTACGGCGACCGGTGAGCCTGAAGAATCTTCCAAAATGCCCTCTTACAACGCTCCTCGAAGACTATAAATTTCCATGACATACCAGTTGTTCCCACCTGCAGAGGCATCTCGCTGACGAGCATCTGCCTCACACAATAGCGGCTTCCCAGGCCTTATCCCACCGAACGCTACCTTGATCTTGTGAGTTAAGGTCTTATTCTAGATGCAACGATGTAACCTTGAGGCTCTGCGTTGCTTTCCCCTCATTCACGTCATTGCCCCACCGGGTCAAATAAGTGTCTCAGACATCTCGAGCAAGTCGCGGCACACGCACTATTATTCATATATCCTTCAGTCAGAGGCTAATCGAATGCGATCAACTAGTGAAGTCGAGCTCAAAGCGATCAACGGCAAAAAGGCCTAGGCATGCAACTGCCCCGAGCGTTCCAAACCATGACACGAAATCGAACGGTAGTAGAAGACACTTAATGTGGTGCGATACAGAGATGACATGTCATGCTTAACGACTTTCCTTGACGCTCAGAAAATTTATGATTCCTATTCTAAAAGTCGACTAGCCCAACAAAGCCTACGATAGATCAACATTCTTGTAGCTCATCAAAGAGCGTCAGGTTGTCAGGAGCTAAATGGCATTTGAATATTCTTCTACAACAAGTCTCTACACTGCTCCCTCCGGTTTGGCGCACCCTGTTCGGCAGCAATGCACAACGACAGTTTTCGCACATCGAAGACCACACCTATCCATGACGACCTGCGAAAGCCTGTTACAATCTGGCTTACGCCTGCTCAAAAGGTCATTGTCAATGCCTCACCCACCCATATCGCGTTTTTCTTCAGCCGGAAAGCTATCCCAAAGTTCAGATCTTATATCCCCCAGATCCGATACACCTCTTCTAATATAACTATTTCCCACGTTACTATAATTCTTACTAGCGACTGCTCCAATTATCGACACATACCCTATGTTTCAAACAGAGCAACCACCATGCTTTCAACCAATCGGTTCAAACCCCTACACAATCATAGGATTTCATTCAAGCGAGCAGTCCATCCATAACATAACTCTAGCCCTCAATATCATACACCTACAATGAAGTTAGCCATTTACCCATCCAATCCTACACGCTCAATTGGCCACAACCGCAGAAACAAAAGATATCCTACTAGCTTCCTCTTCGCCTGCACACATTTTCCCCAGACTGACTGAATACGGCAGCTATGAATTTCATGTCCACCCTCAGCTCAACATCAGAAATGAAAGTCGATAGATTATATGGGCCGTCCCTACATACAAACGTGCAGAAGCGTAGCCCTACATTGCTTTCAATTCATGACTGTTACAGGGATTTTAAAAAGAAGAACTATACAAGCGAAGGGACTCTACTGAACAATCTCATCGATGTCAAACAGACACTGATGCAGTGCCCAGGTCTCACAATCAAAAGTCCCATAGTTGTTATAAGCGATATAAGCATTGGTATTCGCTATGCAATACATTGGCATGCTCATCATCCTACACGTATGCGGATAACAATCACAAAACCAAGAATGCAAAGCACTTGCTTTCATTCATAGACAAGAACCGAAAATAATGGTGTCCAAACATGAAAACATATCCACAAAAGGCTGTCATGATAAATACCCACACCCACACGCCCCCACCCACCCAGCGGCCTAATCCTGAGTTTTTGACATGTATACAACTGCTGTTCCTCTTCCTGAGTCTCCTCTTCTTTTCATCTATCATCATCAGCTCCTCACTAACCCGCCGCCTACTCCTCCTCCGCCCCCACCTCCACCTCCCCTCTCACTAACCCTCCTCTCCACCTTCTCCCTATGAATCCTATTCTTCAAATGCACCTCAAAATTATTAACCCCCGTCTCCGGGCCCGGCGTATACAATTTCCCCGGACAATCCAAACATTTAATCCGTGGATAATACATATATTTCATATCCGGGGGCGAGGGTTCGTTGGGGCGCAGCGTGATGGGTAAGTCTGTGGCGGTGGAGACGGCAGTGTAGCGCATTGTGCCTTCGAAGAGGTCGTTGGGGTAGGCTTGTTGGAGTTTTTGGAGGGCGAGGGAGAGCCAGGCGGGGGGGGAGGGCTGTGAGGAGAGGGGTTTGTTTAGTGGGGGGGCTTTTTGGGGGGTGGCGGGGGGGGTAGATGATGTGTGGGAAATAGGTTGAGGATTGGTGAGTAGGGGGCGAGGGATGATGTATGGAAAATGGGTGGAGGATTGGTGATTAGGGATAATGGAAAGGTGGGGTTACCATAGGGCGCTCTGCGCTGGGTGGACCGAGGGCGTCCACCCTACCTATTTGCGCAGCGTGTGGATGAAGGGGATTCGCGCCTTCTTTATGCTCGGCGGGGCTGCCGTGCTGGCGAGGAGGATGCTGAGCTTGCGAACCGGGTGTTGTGGGGGGTGGACCCATAGAGCCAGGTGCTGGCGTGCCGCGTCCTGGGGTTGCGCTTAGGGATCTTTGGTGGGAGCTGTTCTCTAGTGGTGGAGGTTTACTTCTGGTGTTCTGGTCTCGAAGAAATTGCCTAAAGCGCTCTCGATTTAATTTGAGCTTAACAATGAGTGAGGTTGGTAGGGAATCGTCAACGCTTTCTTCTCGGTAATCTCTACCGCCGAATCTGCGTCCTGATGTTCGAGTTTCGTGATGGTGTAGTGTTGATGCTTCTGGGGTGGCGGACCGTGCAAGATTGCCCCGCATAGCAGCCTGTGCGACCGTTGCTGCACCTCTCATGCCTCTTGTTCGCGCAGTACCAGCAAGTAGGTGAGCTGGGATCGCAGGAGAGTCAGGCGCAGACTCTTCACTCTCTGATTCCTCGGAGTCATCAAGCCCATCTTTGTGCCCATATCCTGGACGTCTTTTGCCGGACGCCGTGGCCGTCCGCTTGAAGATTCTGCTATCCTCCATTGTCTCTGCGGCACCCGGTAGGATTTGGGATACAAGCAGTGTTCTTATTGTTCGTCGTCGATCCTTCAGGTCTGGTAGAGCCGGTCCGCCTCGGCGATTCACCGAGCGTTTCTGCCTGCGTTCTTCTCTCGATAGGGACAGCTCTGTCTTTTCCAACTCGGTTTCATTGAGCTCGTAAAGATATGGTGTAAATTCTTTTGCGGCTTGGTAAGGTCTTAACGAGGATAGCATTGGCGAAGCTAAGAAACCAGATTTGAGCTCCTGGTCTTCAATGGGTCTACCATCGAATGGATGACCTGTCACATAAAGACTGCGGGTAAATAGCTGACTTTGTTCTCGTATCGAATGTGCTATTGCAGTGGTAAATTCTCCTGCTAAAGAGAGATCTCGCGTCATCGACTTTGCGAATTCTTCGGGAGAGTTCCATGAATTGTTGATCTCCCACTCAAATTGATCCACCAATGTATGTTGACCAATGGTGATGTTAAGTTTTATATTGATCCGCATCTCATCGTCCTTGTAGGAATTGTACGGCAGATGTGGATCCAACGCTTCTTCGTCGATGAAAACATGGGGGTGAAAATCTTGTATTTGTTCTTTGATGCTTGCACTGACTTGTTGAATCAGCGGACCGCATTGTTCTAGTGGCAGCCTAAAGTCCTCCACAAGCTGCTGAGCAAACAAATCTGGAGAGACAACCCTGTCATGTAAGTTCCATGTGAAGGTGTCCCGAAGTCTGATCTTGTCCCATTCAATGTCAAGTCTGATTGGCACAAGTTCATCAAGCTGTTCTGACTGCGTTCCGATATCTTTCCTAGACACGCGTAGCTCCTTGGTTATCATTCCACTAGGCCGCTTCTTCTGAAAAGGGTATCGAATAGGTGGACCCTCGTGCCGCGGATCGTGAGGCCTGTCAATGTGCTTACCATTGCCAAAGTTTCCGTGCTGGCCGTAACCACGACCGAAGATTGCTGCAGGATCGCGTAGAGGTCCAGCTTCTGGTGCCATCCACTTGGGTCGGTCCTGCTTTTGAAGGTCTGGTACGTCAACTTGGTTGGTCATATACATCTTCGACGCCTCCCGGTCGGCATCGGGATCAATCCCTCGTAGAGACATCCAAAGATCCTTTTCGTCCACTTTCGAGCGGTGAAGCCTCTCCATTTCTATACCCTCCTTCACCATGGCATGAGTATGGACAAGTCCACGGTGGACGTATTGTTCCAGCTCCACCTTCTCCAGACCTTCGCAATTCTCGTCATTAGGGCCTCTTGGTTTCAGCGTTCTATCGTGGTTAGAGGACCGGATGATACGTGTACCTGAGCGAGAGCGCTTCCTCGTCTGGACAGTGCCGTTGGGTAATTGAACTGGTCTGTTCGATGTTTCTGAAATCTCGGAATTCGCGCCATCATGCGGTACAGAGACACCTGACGCAGCCATTACCGCTTTCGCTTTCTGCTTCCTCTCTTGCAACGGTTCGCCAGCCTGCGCTTCTGAGGTATCTCCATTGTGTGTAGCGCCATTGCGCATGTCATCCTTCGGCGTCTCCTTGATTCCATTCTGGAAAGCGGTGTTTGAAGATGTTTCTTGGGTGGGAGGGGTGGTATTTGTTGACTGGGGCGAGGTAGGAGACGGCATCATGTACGGCGGGAAAGATAGGGGATCGAAGCGGGCGAGGAGGCCTCAGTCATCGGTAGAAGCTTGCAACCATCTTTCTAGAGCCACCAAATACATTAGCTACATCTCAAAAGGCCAATATAGAGCTCTGTAGTCCGTAAACGCGCGCAACATCCCCGCCTCGTGATGGCAGGAAAGGCTGTGCACCAAGCCAGCCAAAGCAGGGTGAGGCACAGGCTATCGGAAAGCCATTAAGGCGACAACAATGGCATCGCCAAACAAAGTAGAGGAGATATAAAGGAACAAGTACATACCCTTTGAATACAATTTAGACCCGCGATAATCGCGTTCAGATCTTGATTAGGAATTATTGGCCTCGGCGTATGTCGCAAAAGCATGGGCAAATAGAGGTCACTTGGTTTCCGGGCCGGGTCTGTGCCTTGTAAGGCTGACCATTTTGATGTACCTCATTGGTCAGCTCCTTGATCAAACACCCAATTGCCTCCACGACCAATTAGCTCTTCATTCCTCCAATAGTCAAGACCATGCTGTGACATAAGCCGGTGCCCAGTCCCACCCATGGCGTCCTGTTTCATTTATCCAAAGGATTCCATACTCATCCATGTCAATCCTATCTGTGGTCCTTTTCCCTCGACGCAGAAATTACAGCAATCTTTGCTAGCTCTTTGAAGTAGTGACCGCACCCCACAATGGGAGGCTCTACGCCCAGTATTCCTGGCCAAAAGATCACTGGGGATGATCTGTGGGACTTGCGAAATCGAGTGGCACAGCTGCTGGATCGGTCAAGCACAAGCTTCCCTGGCGCGCAACCCGTTAGTTTTGCTGCAAGACACAAGCTGGAGCTTCAGAAGCACGACTACTTCGTTTGCGAAAAGTCTGACGGCATACGGTGCTTAATGTTCCTTACCAATGACCCGAACATGCAGGAAGCTACCTTCCTGATAGATCGAAAGAACGACTACTATCTCGTTCCAGACTTACACTTCCCCAAGTCCGCCGACAACCCCGAACCTTTCCACACGGATACCATCCTAGACGGCGAACTCGTTAACGATACCATTGTTGACCAGGAACTAGGGCCCCGAACCCAACTGATGTATCTGGTTTTCGACTGCCTTGTGCTCAATGGTGATCGATTGATGCATCAGACTCTAGACAAGAGAATAGGGCATTTCACAGAATTTGTTTACAACCCCTACAAAAAGCTTTACGACAGATTTCCGGGCGAGAGGGAACACCTTCCCTTCTTGGTTGATTGGAAAATGATGGAGAGGGGTTATGGCATAGAGAAAATGTTCAAAGAGACCTTGCCAAAGTTGCCCCACGGGAACGATGGCTTGATATTCACCTGCAGGACTACTCCGTATCAATTTGGAACTGACCAGCATATACTCAAGTGGAAACCGGCAGAGGAAAACTCTGTGGATTTTAGAATGACCCTTGAATTCCCAATGGTCGAACCAGATACCGATGACGAGGACCAGACTCCTTACCCTAATTATACCGCCCTTCCACAAGTCAAGCTGAGTGTGCATGGCGGCGATCGCGACGGAGATATTCCGTACGGTGCTATGTACCTGGACAATGTGAGATGGGAAGAATTGAAAGCTTTGAAGGAGCCTCTGAATGACAGAATTGTGGAGTGTTACTTGATGGAATCCAATACGTGGAGCTTTCTACGCTTTCGGGATGACAAAAAAGAAGCAAATCATATCAGCACTGTGGAGAGTGTAATGGAGAGCATAATGGATAAGGTTTCGGAAGAAGATCTGATCGAAGCTTCCAAGGGCATTAGGGACGAGTGGAAGAAGAGAGAGAGGGAGACAGAAGCACAAAAGGCGGCAATGGCAAGAGCTGCTACGAATGGTCACGCGGGTCAATCTCGCAATGCCAACATCGGAGCTAAGAGGAAATTCGAGGGGGATGACGCGGTTAATGGGATTGACGCGGTGTGAGGGATGTCTTGATACTAATAATTTTATGTCTTGAAGGATTCTCGGCCTACCCAAGAACGGCCTTCGAGCTCTGTGCTGTGCAACTGGCGAACTTACAATGGACCGGAACCTGACTGGTTGTCAATGGCCCCATCAACAGGCCTGCGAGACATACTCACATATTGTCAAAGATTCCCGGACAGGGCATATATGAGCCTAAGCTGATATCGGACTGTGGACGTTCTTCAGCGCTACGAAAGTTGAATTGCGACGTGGTGGAACTACTGAATGTCCGCTCTCCCTTCCTCTGAGCTGCACTTCAGCTCAAGCACTAAAATGTATTGCAGTATCGTCGAGACACCTCCACCTCGTTGCGGGAGACCGGCAGCTCTAAGGGACTAGTGTAGGTAATCATATAATACCGTTTACCTTGATTTTACCAATTCTATATATTGCCTCCCTTGCTCACTGTCTGTCCCCTTGGTCCAACCCGTTCTTGCAGCCAAATAACATATTACAGCTACAAAGCAAGCCTGCCTCGCCCACAACGCTACACTTTCTGCTGTCAAGTCGGTTGAGCAATTAATATTGTAAGGTGTCATGTGATACGTGGGCGGCAACCTCATGAAACCCATACAATGTTAGACATGCTAACGACAAGAGTGAAGAGCTCCTACTACCTAGCTGCTCACGTTGCTGATTATTTTATCGGATAGGATGGCGTATCCATTCTCTTACTTTTACTCTGATCGTCTCATTGATTTCGCTTACAGACCACCAATTTTCATTATCAACTTCAAGGTCCTTTCTTTCTGCGTAGATTTGAGTATCAGTCACGTGGTATCTGCCTTTGATGGTGTCGGACGTGATGTCCTTCAACCATACTGATCTCCCATGTGCAGACACCCGATCGATTAAGTAGGGCCCTTCCCATCAGGTAGGAACATAATAATTCTCTCATTCGGAAGGAACTTTGGTGATGCTTCGGTTCCCGGTGTCACTCCTTTCAATTGGAGTAGGCACCCGTCCACCACTGCATCGCTGGCATCCACCGCTAGACGATACTGCAAGCTTGGGTCGGCTCCGGCCATAGCATTTTGGGTGATCGCGGCTTTCACAGCTTCAAAGGATACTTGTTGGCTTTCACCCCAATCGAAGGTATCTTTTCCCACCCATTTCCGCTAGACGGTGGGTCTTCTTAGTTTAGCAGGGGCCCGAGGCGTTATTATGAAGTCCCGATCACATCCTTCCAGCCATGACTGATTTCAAATATACATTTTTCATTTCCAGCACATGTTGTGCGGTATGAATATTCGCAAGAATGGTGTCAGCCACAGGAATGCATCTAGCCGCTCACGTTGCTGATTACTATATCAGAAATGCCAAGGACACTAGTTATGTGTGCGTTGTGATGCACATTGGGGGAGTAACAAGAAGTCGTAGGATGGCTGCTGCATTCGTTGTTTCCTGGCCTTGACTTGGCTTCTCTCTTTCGCCTCGGCCACCAGAGGTCTCTTTTCCAGCAGGACTAACATCCTCCTCCAGTACATCGACTCTGCGCTTTTGACCAGCAGTAGTAGACATTGTGCAGAGCTTTGCCTCCTACTGTGTGCTCGCAATGTCTCCCTGGGCTTTTGAAAGATAGTCGAGGAGAACTCACAAAGTTATTAGATCTTTCCTTTGCTTTCTATTGGGATTAGTTGAATTTGGATGCCGTGCCCAAAGTAGCAGATGGTGGTCAGCGTCTTTTCATCTGAGGCATCTTCACAATCGACGACGTCAAGTTTCATGACCTAGTCTACTCGCACCTGGCGGATTATCTCCCGATAAACTCCTTCCTCCGCAAGTGGTATTGGTTGCTAATGAGTATAACACGCACTGCTGCTATTTTCTGAGCCTCCTGTCGGCCACTTCATGTATGGTCTTTCCTCTACCAATGGTCTGTTAGGAAACAGCTAATCAGTTGGTGACAGCTTAAAGGCTTGATCTTGATGCAACATGACGGAGCGTCCGTTATTCAAATGAATGAGTTTCTTTGGGAATGCTGTAAAGGTTTTAATAAGTTTAGACATGTTGCTCTATTGGTGTATGGTGCTAATTTGCAGCTGGAGGTGGTCATGCGGGTCCTCAGTACTCATAATTGCTAGTTTCTGTTTCACCTCACCTCACCTCAGTACGCGAGACCTACGGCCTTTGGAACCTTTCAACACTGATGCAGGATGGATAGGTAGCTGGCGGCGTCTATGTATCGATGCGTCAGAGCCAGCGATTACTATTAGTTGTATTCTTTCAAGGAAACAAGAGTCGAACACTCGGTGTTGATGAAGTGATTGAAATGTAGAAGATGAAAGGTGAGGAGTGGGGGGCGCGAAGCTCTATGTGATTCGCTGCAGGAAATCCGCGATTGAATAGCTCACACCTGGTGAGGTAACGAAATCCTTGGGAACACCTTTGGATCATCCAAATGTATCTCTTGAGACACCAGACTGCTAAAATGCTTATATCCCGTCTTGGGCAAGAGACAATATTGTGAGTTCAGGGCTCTAATGCCGCTAGAAGATCTCTTCGATTGCTGGACAAGATCCAATGAATCAAGCACAGCATCAACGTGGAAAATGACCGCAACGTTCGAGATAGCAACTTTTGATGGTTTAGAATTACCCACAACTCTTGCAATCGAGTTATTACAAGTACTTCGTCCGTTTCTTCAGAGCCTAAAGCACTGCCTAGTGCACCCACCAATAAGCTTTGCTTGTCTTCCAAGCGGATGCCATGTTGTTGGATAGCCTCATCATCGGTTGTTGATCTAACCAGATATCACAGCATATGTCGTAGTTCTCGGCATAAATGCATGAATCGTCAATATTAGATTCCCCGGGCTCGTATTCGCCATTATAGGATCATTGAATGAAGCGAACAATGGTACTTTCATCTACCTCTTTGAGCTCGGCGAAGCCTTCTTGTGTTTCTGACATGTTCAGAGTTGTTGGCAATACCCCGAATGTTAATGCCTTCTCCAGAACTGATGTAACCTTCGTTCTCTTTGTTGGAATCGTCTGCTGCTTTATCTTAGAGCCCCCTCAAGATTGGCGTATATACTGCCCGACTTTGCGGTCCATGACTTCATTGCCTGTGGAGCAAGAATTTGAAGAACGTATGTATCAGTTTCGTGTTTTCTGCTTCTCCTAGCGTGGTGTGAGATAGTTCGATGTTCGCTCCTGCTGGAGGCTATGTACTTCCGTCTTTGGTGACTTCATTTTTGGGTCCGTGGTGTAAAATGACTTTAGAGTGGGCTTGAGTTTCACAGAGCCTCGAGTCTGCAGCAACAACGACGAGGTGTAGGGCATATGGTGCCGCTCAACGTTACGCTACTGAATAAGCTACTGCTACCTCCCATCCTCACGAACTTCCCTTTTGTTCATTTGGCCTGAATTGTTCATCTTCAATATCATCCAATTGTCTGTCGAAGAGCCAGGCCGCTCAGCGAGGATAGCCTCGACTGGCGCTCTAGGTCTTATGAACTTACCTCGATACAGCGGTCCTGGCCCCACTGAAACGTTTGTGGCATAGGACATCGGGTGGGTACGACGGAAGGCATTGGTTGAAACTGCTAGGCCATGCTTGGATTGAACGATCAGAACGAGATGAAGGGTGCTTGAGGCTGCTGCACCGGTTGCTTAGCAAGCTTCTTCACGGGCTTCTCATCATCGGCGCAAGGCCCCGAATACAAGGAGTTTGCTTGCCGAAGCAAGCCATGCATGGGAGATGGTTCACTACAGGGGCTTTGAAGTAAAGTCTGAATTCTTAAGCGCTAATAAATTGTACAATTCCTTTTCTATAGTACTGAAATTAGTCAAAAACCCTGTTGGAACATACGCAGTGGTTAAACTGGTCAAATTTACCTTGTTGATTTGTACCAGGGAACACGTTCGCTACATGGTTATTGGTGATTCCGTACAGTCGCTAATTGGGTCTATCAGCATTTTGAATCGAGAAGACCTAGAGAATGGGAATCTTACCGGGCCATTGTGAGTTTTTGCAGTTGGAAATCCGCCTAGAGTAGCGGGTAATCAAAATTCTTGAATGACTAAGGCTTGGGCTGAATTTGATAAACAAAGGATAAATGTTGTGATAGATGCATCACTACAGAATCAAGTCTAATATTTAGTGGAGAAATGGGAGATTAGGAGCAGAATCAAGTCTCAGATTTAGTGGACAAATGGTAAAAATGAAGATTATGAGACACAAGCCCGGCGTTCCCCTCTCGCTTTTGCTTAACAGTTGTTGTAATGGACTGACATTCAATTGGCTTGATAATTATTGAACCTAACAATGGTCGAGACGTCGGAGCCGTGTGAAGACGACCTTTGCTTGATTCGATCTTCGTTCCAAATCCATTCTACCATGGTGTCTGGCGAACTCTATCATGGCGTTCGATCCCGCTCAGGTAGGAGGGCATCTTGACTAGGACTGTACAGTGACTCCAAAGGTACGATTTTCCAATGCAGTGGATTCAATCCAATGAGGATTTGATCTGATTGATTTAATAAGACTGAATATACCTAATAGAAGCTGCTGGGCAGCCCAAGCGTCGCCGGAGTCGTGCTGAGTGACTGTGGGCCCCCCCGGTATCTAATAACTGCCTTCGTAGGCCGGATCGCAGGACCGCGTCTGTCTCTAATTGCTCTAGTATTTTTCTTCTGTCCTCTTCATATTGTAAGTTTCTTCCGGCCATCTTCGCCGGTATATCTGGTTTTTTGGGGTGTGTGTTCTTTTATATGTATTGTATGCGTCTTTGAATCAATCTGTGGGTTTGGAAAATCTTTGAGTGGGTCTATATTCAACCTTATTAGTTGTTTAGATCACATGCAAATTGGTGGAGCTCGGAACCCGCAGCAGCCCAAATGGTTCCACATTCCTTTGAGTTGGTTGTATGTTGTATGTCTGTCAAAGCCACCTCGGTCAATTAATTGCCTCGATAGGTTGTTTGCCTCGATATATTGTCCTCATAGAACGCGCCCCCGGGCACTCACAAAGAAACGTTTTCCGACGCAGTACTCCCCCCAATGCAAGTACCTAAAGAGTGTCATTAAGACGAGTTGAGGGTGGGTGGGGGGGGGGGGCCATTGTTAAAT